>JAOXYB010016698.1:0-19019 GCA_028565635.1 Phoronis ovalis | reverse complement strand
AAAGCTATTATTGCGAGCCAACATCTCGAGAACAAACATGGCCACCAGTCAGCCATCTTGAACGTGATCCATGTCGACAATTGTTATGTTAAGTATTTTGCATCAGAATATAAATACAATAACAATCCCAAAATATACTATATTACACTTCATGAATTACAAAGAATGATTTCAGCCCATACCCTAGTGGTGAACTTCGGAAACTGAAACTAGAGCTGATAGTGTTGCTTTTAAAAATTGTGAAATAGAGTGCAATATCATATCATTTGTTTCCACTGTCCGTATTTAAACTCAGAAGAATTTAAACTAAGCTGATATGAACAATTGAGAAAAGTAATTGAAGATGGCATCCCCTGCTATCAGTCCAGCTCCTCATAATGTCCTACAGAGCTGTCTACTACAGTCATTATTATATAGGAATGGATTTCAAGTGCAATTTGGCAAGATTATTAAGCAGTTAGCATTCAAGATTTAATCTACTATGTAGACAGAAGTTCCTTATCCTCGGGGAGACACTTCTTGTTTAGTTTTGCTTCTGTTATGGAGATCATGATTACAAGCAAGGTAAAATTATTTTTGAACCAGTGGTAATAGTAACTTAATTGATTGACAGTGTTCCCTGGGATAGTAACACCATACATATAATTATCACACCTTTTCTCCAGCCATTTGGCTCTAGAGACTATGAATAACATAGTAAAGCGTGGTCCATGCAGACTGTCTAATTAAGTGAATGAAAAAAATATTTATTACAGATTTTTTTGTAACTGATTCATATATAAACATAACTTCTTATCAAATGTATTTCATAGTTGAGGAACAATAAATTATCCTGATAAAATCCTGTATATGACATGACACACTGAAGATAATAACACAACGTTATTAACATTTTTAACTTAAACTAAAACAATTTAGATTTTACCTGTCGTCGCCATTCTTTTTCCGATTTTGTAATTACTTGTTGATATGTTTGACCCATCATCGCGATTAACATGTTTAGCAGCAAGATTGGCACTAGAATCATAAACATCCCAAAACTTAACTTAGTGATCCATGGATAACGGGTTTTTTCAAACTCTTCATACTGAAATTAAAATGTTAAGTTACTTCAGTACTACAGGGTGATAAGAAATTAAGAAAACCATGTACAAAACATTTATATCATAAAAGCATAGCAAGCTTGATAATTTTCTGCATGTCATAATTAATTGCTATCTCATCTTGCAAAATGCTAAGACGAAAGTAACTATGATAATCCCTAAAATACTTTAATTTTTTGTTTTGAACACATTATTTTCTTGCCAAAAACTGTCCAAACATAAGAATATATAATGCGTTGCTATGGAATGACTTCTTTCACGTATTAAGTTCTTAATTATTTTGAAATCTAAAAAAATACTAAGGAGCTGTTTTAACACCAAAGATTTCTTCTCTATATAATATTTAGTGGTCATACAGATCGTATTGTATATGCAAGACCCCAGTTTGATAGTATGATTGTTGAAGTTGGACTGGAATAAAGACTTACAAAGACTACAGTATTTTTCCAAATAAAAGCTTTTAGTGCTTATCAGGAGCAAACAATTATCAAATTTACCAAATTGTAGGAATTCCAGTTCTTTTTCTCTTTGATAATTTCAATTAATTTGTTTTAAAAAATGTACTTGCTGATAAAATGTGTATTTATGACCATTTTTTCTCTTTTTTTCATCGCCTGTGACATTTTTACTTGGAAGTACGTTTAATTTGCACAGAGTGATAGAAACCACAATTTAGAAATGTACCGTTTTTTAGCAAATATTAATGGAAATGTTTCCAAGCTACTATAAATATTTCCCTATGCATCTCTCACCAATTCCCACTTGACCGTCTAAAGTAAGCCTCCAGATGAAAGTTTATTGGTAATTATAATGCTGCACGAAAAATCGGGAGTAGGCAACAGACATGATTATCTTTATTAGTGACTAAAAATCTACTAGAAAAGAACATGTAACTATTGAGGTGAGATGGAAAAATCAATGCCAGCTACCAATAGCTATATATTTATACTGACAACTTTTCAAACAGTAGTTTATTATTTTGAAAGTCAGTATTAAATGTACTACACAAAAGCACTTCATATATATACCGAATAAAAAAAATTGAAAAAGCAACATTAACAGATGAGCAGATTCTAAGTTTTTACAATTAATACCTTAAATTCTCCTAATGTCATCTGGAACAATGACATGGCAGTCCCATGTGGTGTTTTGAAAGTTTGAATAGCTTGATCCTCAATATCCTTGAAGAGGAAGTAGAATACTAAAAATAAAATATTATAAACATATTTTAACAATAAGCATACATTTCACATATATACAGGTATCAATATTTGTCTTCTACATGGATATTTATTCAATTCATTATCACCAGACTTAAAGTATAATTTAGTCAACTTCAGAACAAGTAGTAAGTGATGTTTAAAAAATAGGTTTTAAAAATATGCTATATAGTTAATTTAAAGCTGACCCACCAACTAAGCTCCTTCTGGACAGAGATGCAAAAAATGGCAAGATATTGGTCATGTATAGATAAAAAATATTGTTTTACTTCTTTAATATTTGTAAATAACTACAATAATTATACTTTTTCTGGTATACTGTGCTTTTACACATTTAACTAACTGCATGTGTACAAAATATATGATAAAAAGGCAAATACACAAAGAAACCTTATTTAGTAAATTAGGGATATTAATTAATAAACCAAGTGCAGTAGAGATTTACATGCATATAAGGCTGCTAAACAGGGTTTTATCAAACAATTCAGGAAACAATGGTAGACATGAAGCTGTGTCATAAAAGTTTTGATTAGTGTGGAATATACAGACAAGTTTATGTAGGGGCACTGACACCTATGTAACACAGTCACGGGTGATAAACGGTATATTTAAAGTACCTATGACATTTTTTTGCAGTTGTTGAAATGCTTTCAGTGATACATATAACATGTAACTAAAACACCAGTTTACTGCTTTGAATAAAACTGCCAAATTTATTTAATAAAAAAGCCTTTAGTTGTACAATGGCAGTATAACTTTTGACAGAATTAACTGATAGATAATGAGCAAATTAATCAGACACATGTGTTATTTTCTTTTTAGGCACCTATTTGAATACTAAGCATTTATAAAAGGGAATATTTTAATGTTATTTAAATTAATGTTATTTAAATTATTCTGATATTTTGTAAATTGTCTTTCAAAGTAGTATAAATTGGAGAAAATTTAGTAACAGGCAGAAGCAAATAAAGCAATTAAATCAAAGCATTATGATTTTTCATAAACTGTATGTTATGTATCTTGAGTCTCTTTACAAAGCGTCCAACCATCCACTTTTACCAATTACCTTTTGAACTTTTATTTATCACCCGTGATACAGGGATGGGTAAGGAGCATACAAACTGTATTTGTGACCTTGACCTTAATCTTACCTTGACTAAAGTTCACCATGAAGATTATATATATCACACCAAATCGGAACATATCCCCCATAAATATTTTGTAAATCATAGTCACAAATGGACCAGTTAATCTCATACCCCTAGAATCAAACATAACAAACTGAGGGCGAATGTTAAGAGTGCAAATAAATACAGTCTAGTAGTTAAATCTAAGAATATGAAAATGTTTGCAAAACCTTTTTTTTTGCAATTGCAGAAAACACCCAAAAAATAAACCAGCACTCTCATAAAGTAGAAACATTTTGCAAACATTGTGTTAACTCATGCAGTTAGTGCAGAGAAATCTACAAAAGTATTAAGAAAATGTAGCTAGATGTTATCTATTGTTAAGAAACTTAAAGTGTCTAGTACCTGTTTAGAGAAAACAGAAACCTTCATATTAGTGCATCTAGTTATAATAACAATGCAGTGAAAATCAACAGCACTTATATATAAAATTTTAGTACAATTCTTGGAAATGCTTCACAGTGAGTTATACATTTTAAATACCAGGAAATGATGTTGTACTTTTTGGAAAATAGTCAATTATTATCATATTCATACATATATAATGTATGAAATGGTAGATTTTAAAACAGTTTGCTGATTTTCACTTTTTTCTAGAGCTCCTTCTAGTCCTCTGTAGAAATAGCGTCCAACTAAATTGTCTATCCTTAGTTAGTGCCTAGAAAAACTGAAAAAGTATTAAAATATGTATCAATATTATATGTAGGATGATAATAACAGACAGAAAAAGGTTTAGATAACAACATGCAGTAGTATGACAGCACAGAAAATGCTTATTGTGAAGTACATGCAGGATAGAAATATAAGGCAATAAAAGGGAACACATTTTTGTGCTGTTACCTAATTTGTACAAAAAATATATATGCAACCATCAAAATCAAAATGTGCAATGTGTTTTGAAGTTCTAGGGGTATTTAATTGTGATTTGCATGCATTCGGATTTGCCCTATAATGTACATTGTTTAATTCCAAAATAATATAGTTATCTTAACACAAAACAGCAACTTGAGCAGTATTATAGGATGGTGGCCCAGGGGATGTCACACTTCTTTGACAAAGGTAAGTTTTTAAGGAAAATTAAATGCTAAAAACAAGTTGAAGAACAATTACTGAGTTTTGTGAATTGAGAGTAAATGTAAAATCTACTGGCTCATGCGGATAGTGCAAATTTAACTTTCTAATTTTTACAGATTAAATTTGTTTTTTGAATGGGTAATAGCAATCTACTATAATTGTCTATTAAAAAATTAAATGTCAGCATGAGTATGGTTAGTGATGGTTGTTAAATCTGCTTGTAAAAGAATATCAAGAGCAAACACTCAGAGGAACACCACACAACACCAACCTTGCATGTAATTGAGAGTAAAGATTGTAAATATTATGAAAAATTTGAGTAAATCCTTGTAAATCATCAGGTACATTATCAATATGTATGATCCAATGCCAGGTACACTTCTGTAACATTAAAGAGAAAGCAAAGACTAGCTATTATATATATACATCTTTTTCATGTACATTCACAATTATAAATAGTATTTAACTGGGACAACTTATTTACACAATATGCATTTTTAAGGCAGTTATGAAATGATAATAAGGTATATACTAAAAAGGGGTAACTTTATAGAAGGGTAACGAAATCAGGAATATGAAAATATACCTAACTTACATCACATGATTTTCGGCAATTTTAGGTGGAAACAAACTTTTTGTAAAGACATGTTAAAAAAATATAACTCCAACATAAAATGTAGGTGACACAAAAGTTAGAGACATATATTGGAATTCTATGTTATATTTTAAGTTGGTGTTGCTGCTAACCTCTACCTAACCTCTACCTGCATTTGTAATTTTTGACAATTGTTTTTTCAAAAAAAAATTTTTTACCCAAAATGGCCACCTTATTGATTACACAATCATGATACTGATGAGAAAAGTATACTTTCCTCATCTTTAAAATAGTACTGTTTAAACATTAGCGACAAAGTTTTTGACATCAGCATTTCGGATTCAAGATGCATGGCCACTAAACATTTTCATTTTAAGAACCCAGTTAACATTTTAATCCATGTTTTGTTGAAGTCAATCCAGTACTTTCTGAGTTATCAAGGAATATGTTTTCAAATGGAAGTAATTTGAATCCATGATGGCTCCAGTTTTAATTTCACTTCACTTTAACTGATTTTCATCTTCCAAATCTAGTAAACATTTTAATTCAATTTTCGTAGAAATCAATCCAGTACTTTCTGAATTATCAAGAAATATGTTTTCAAATGGAAGTAATTTTGAATCCATGATGGCTCCAGTTTTAATTTCACTTCACTTTAAATTTTAATCTTCCAAATCTAGCAAACATTTTAATTCAATTTTCGTAGAAATTAGTCCAGTACTTTACAAATTATCAAAGAATATGTTTTTGACCAACATTTTAGATTAAAGAACACTGCCAACCTTCATAATTTTCTATTTCAGGTGCATTATTATGAACATTTTCACAAAATTTCATTTAAATCTGCACCAGTACTTTCTGAGAAAAGCTTTGGATAAAATTTGCTGAAGAAAAAAGAATTGATGCAAGAACAATGTCTTCCAACTTTGTTGTTGGAAGCTAATTATTATTTTCTTCATTTGGCTATTGAAAATTTGATAAAAAGTTCATATTAAGTATCATCGTGAAATATAACAGTCACAATTATGAGTACTAATTAAACTTTATTTAGTACCACAGTTTGCCCTCACATCCCGGAGCTCCTTCAAATTGCAAATTACATAACCTAATACCAAATATGTATGTATAAAATGGTAGAACTTACTTGGCATAAAATAAAAATAGAGCCCATGAACTAGGTACTGCAAGGATCAGTAGAGATTCTTCAATTTGTCTAAGTCGCAAAAATCTCAAAGGTATACATAACAATATAAGGAATGAACCCAACAAAAATATTGCTTTTGCAGGAGCATTTTTCTGAAAAAAAAAGAAATAAAAGCAAAAAAGATTATTGCTGCTTTCTTTATATTTGGATTAATGAAAATATTAGATTAGTCAAAATGTGACTGTTGCCTGGTGTTACAGGAGAGCAGAGGGTGAAACATGCACTAACTCAGCAACCTTAGTAATCAGATATTTATCACAGCTTCTATTCTGCTGGTGTCAATTATACAGAAAGTGAATCAATTATGCAGAACCATTAAAAAACATATAACATCACATTAAGTGAACTTTTAGGTATTTTGTTAATTGTGCAAAGACAATTTAATGACAATTCCTTTACTGTAACACTTACAGATTTCAAATTAATATGAGAAACCTTCTTTTTTTTAAATGCATCATAAGGTTGGAGTCACATAATTGGTGATAATTAATGTACCTAGGATTGTACAGCTAGACTTGTGATATCTTAAAGTAATACATTTGTTAAAGTAAAATAATAAAAAACTTACCAGGTTTTTTACAAATCCTTTTAATCCACTGGCTTTTGTTTCATTTATTTGCCAAAGGAATGTTGTTAAACAGCCACAACAAAGGATGATTTCACAGCAGTAACGAACCTGCAAGAGAAAGTCTTAATTTATATTCACAGCAAAGCAGCATCTATCACCCTTTCCTCTAGGAATTTTGCTTCAGTGACTGAATTACCATAGCATACACAGTTTTCAGGAGGCAGAATTCTTTACAAGGAGATAATTAGGAAGTTTTTCCTTGAACAATATCCTATGAAAGAAAATAATGTGGTAAACAGACTTAAAACAGGAAATATAGCCATATATATAGTCTCATCATGCAATGTGAGATGACACACTGGTGGTAGAACTCACATTTAGAGTTGCAAGCAGTTGCTCAGTATTATAACTCAGCAAATTAAGTTAATTTTTTTGGACACATGCTTCAAAATTGTCAAAATATCTATTATCTTGATGATTTTGCAATCAGTGTGACAATAGCTATCATGAGAACAAAAACATAAGTTTTAATTCTTATTTTACCGTTAATGGCGTATTGTTGCATTTTTATATTCACAACATGCAAGTAGTCTAGCTATTAGTATACCAAATTTATTTGCATTGATTCCAAACATGCAAATCAGAAATTAAACTGTTGGCTTTACAATTATAATGGCAGTCAAATTTCACATATATTACCTAGAAAAATTATGAAAATTACAATATTATCAATGTTGTCTCCTCCTAATTAGTTGTGTGGCATATTTGAGTAAGAATGTGAAAAAACAAATTTTGTCAGTTGTGATTGCCGGGATAGGTATGTCTCTGCGGGAAGTCTTCAAAATGGAATAACAAAAACATTTGGTAGCCATGCCAGCACAGAACAATAACTTCTAGTTGGATATATAATAATCTTTAGTCCTTAGTAGATAATTTTTGGGAGCAAGTTTGTACCGATTTAATATCATGTTACTATAGAAGTGAATGGGAAATCAAGTACGCTCCCATGCCGTATACACTTTTCGAAATACTTACTATATTAGCAGCATCTGTTTTTCCAAGGAGATCATTAACTGATGGGTCGGTAGGTCCTACTGTGGGATCTTTGGATCCTACAGTGGATGGTCGAGTGTACAAGGCTGTACTCATAAGTATAAGATGGGCTACGGTAATGAACAAACGTTGGAAAAAACGTTGCTAAAAATAGACAGGGAAAGATTCATAACAGAATGGTGTAAACTGTTCTCTCGATGGCTCTTCAGAACAGAAAATCGGATTACATTTAAATATATAAACTATCTGAAAGAATGGTCAACAACAAATTACCATTTATTGATATATCACAGGTTTACAGTTCATATTAAATATTTGCTATCAAAAACGTTTATTTAATAGTTATAAACATTTTGAAAATTATGTATATATTACCGTTAGAGCAAGTCACGCCTCGTAAAGAAACTAGTACGATATCACCAGAAAACTGCATTACCTTAGCAAATGTTCTCCATTTTTCATCTAGCAGTTGCCTTATGACTCCACCTTCTAACATGTCTAAATGTTCATCAGTTTCACCATTTACAATAATCCAAAGAGCAGATTTAAAATCTACAAAATAATATATGACACACAGGCATTAGTTTTTGACACTATTAATAGTTTGACAGATAGACTAGTTGCATGCACTGAGTAGTGTACAAATGGTTAAAAAATCAATGGAACCTATATATTTTTTGTGTTTTATGAATGAATCGTGTGAGTGCGCAGAAAACAGTGATTGTTCATTTATGGTTACTGGTTCCAATGTATTAATGACCACTAACACCATCTAGTGTCTGCAACTAATCTATTGTAGTGGCTAATTTGTACCACAGGTACCCAGTAGTGCAACTTAGTAGTTCTTCAGATACAAAAATTATTTTTATTGGGAAAGTATATATATACCCATTTTACAGCATTTTTTACTGAAAAAACATCCTTTTTTAGAAATGTTGAATTCCGATCAGTTTTGATGCATTAAATGTACATATAGCTATGACACAAGCTAATGATTATTAGACCAAACTACTATAACAACATAAAATTCCACTAATCCTTAAAGCCCCTCCTTTTTTTAGATTATGTGGAATATGCGAACTGATAGTCAAATAAATTGATTTCCCTTTTTCTGTGAAATGCGAAATATGATGTGTATATATTTCATCTGGGAGTGACATTGCTGGGCACATGAGGCGCCAATGACTTTGTTTTGGAAACTGCAATGCCACATACATACTCTTTTTTCTAAGTAAATACCTGTCGTTCCATCTGGTCTAATTGTATCAATGTTGTCCAAAGGGTAAACAGAGCAACTGATATTAGAGAACCTCCAGGATTCCTGTAAATATATAAGTTGATATCTATGAAATATGCAAGGACCGGTATACACAACAGGAAGCGAAGTTCTACCGATAGCATATGATTTTCCCCATTTACTCCCATTTCCAGTTATTTGTAAGTAATAGGGCCTTGTCTGAGTTAATTAAAACACAATTTCTTAATACCTTTTTTAAAGGAAAACTGATGATCTATTTTTCAATCTTAATTAGATCATATTGCTGATATTCGAAAGCAATGTGAATTTGTAGTTATATATAGGCACAGTTTGACCTAGCTTGGTAGTTCCAAAGATAATTATTATTATTATTAAATAACACATCAGCAATGATGCTGGAATTGGATAATGAATTAGAAGATCGAACCAATAGCATAACAAGACAGACTATAGTTTAAATGCAATCTACAGAGTGAAATGAAAGTTGTCAATTTCAACAGTCCTGGAGAAGAAGCTTGATAAAAGATATAGGAAAGTGATCAATCAGTAAGAGGAAGCTTATATACATTAAAGGGCCTGTCTGCTCACTTATTCACCAAAAAACTGGTAGACACTGTTTAAGGTAAAAAACTGTTACTAGTACGTACTACTTACAGCTAGTAATATATATGGAAGCGCTCGCGTCATATTTCCGGTCCGTGTATTGCATAATTCCAAATTAAAACTTTACATCCGGGTATGCTTATCCCCCCCGGCCAAGCCAGAAATCTTGGAATCCTAACTAGGTCATTTACCCATAATTTCGTAGCTTAAACAATGGCGGACAAAGACGTGGTAGAAGACTTTGGACACAGTTGTAATAAACGCAATAATCTCGCTGTTACTCGCAATGCTCTCATGCCGACAAAAGATCATAAATCTCTTTTGTTTACTTCCGGTCTGGGGTCATAGCCTCACTTTCGATACGGGAGTTCTGCACTCCGATCGTGTTGTTCATTTTTAAAGAAAAAACGTATTTAAAGGAAAGTTTCTCATGATTTTATATTCAAAACTCAAACAGGTTACTATTTAGTAACCGTGTACGAAACAGTTTTGTATTGATATTTTACACAAAGTTACAATCAGTTTTTGGTGAATAAGTGAGCGGACATGTAAAATATATGCCGATTTTTGCGTTACAGTATCTGGTACTATTAAATTAATAGTACTATAAAGATTAGTTATAATTAATAGACCCAGGTTATATATGTCACGAGTTGCGTTATATATGCAGAATAATGAGGAATAATTTCTTTTTGCAAATGTATTCAATTTATGCCATGGCATAAAAAAGAAATTAAAGATTAACGTGGGACTATATTCACCTTGACAAACTAAAAGGAATAAATTGCAGTTACAACCAACCAGCAATGCTTAACAACGAGTAAAATTACAACTAGAAAGCCTTTTATTAGCAAAGACAGAACTGCTGCTATGAATTAGCTTTAATAAACGTTACATGACCTCGATCTAATACCAACATTTTGGAACATTTCGAGAAATTTTAGGAATTTGACCTTTGACCTCCAAATGACCTTTTAACCTCGAGGTCAACAATAGCCTCAAGTCATTACTGTAACCTCTTCGAGATATAGTTTGCTGAAAATTGGAAAAGTAGAAAGAAAACATACAAAACCAATAGGCTTGCCCCGAGCAACCGTAATACTAATGTGGAAATTCATAGTCTTCATTAGGTTGCACAGCAGGTGCCGGGAGGCTCACTTAAAAAAAAGTCGGGTACGCATGCTTGTCCGAAAAAACGGGGAAAAGGGGTACCTTTTTCGCCGTTCGACGGAAAATTTTGGCGGAAAACCACATTTAGGGGTATGTTTTTCTTGGCAAATATAACTTCCCGTTTAGGGGTTGGTTTTCACCTACACCTCCCGTTTAGGGGTCCTTTTTTCAGTGGGAGCAGCGAGCATTACCTTTTGGCGACCATTTTGCAAAATTTAGTGTATTATTTTGTTTTGACGACGTTTCTTTTTTTTTGGTTGTCGATTCTTTTGGGAACCGTTTTTTTTTGTTGTTAATTTTTCAGAGAAAACTTCCCGCAAAATCCTCCGGTTAGGAGTGGTATTTTGATCCTCCATTTCCCGTTTAGGGGCTTATATTTTGCACCCTAACGGCGATCAAAGTTAGGCCAGCAGGTCAAATTTCTAAAATTGCTTAGACCATTAAAACAAGATGGTATATCGAGTTTTAGAAAGGTCATTTTGCTGATTTTTACTGTCGTTTGGGTGACAAAATGTCAAATTTAACATATTTAGCAGGTTTTCGACAAATTCCTACAGGAAAGAGGTTATAATTGAAGAATAACTGGTGTTGCGGGTTACAGGCAGGTCTGAGGCTTGACATGTGACCCCAGCGCTGGATGATCGAGCTGACCTTGAGGTCAAAAGCTCAAAATCTTAAAGGTGCATTAAACTTCCAAAAACCACGTTTTCGTGTCATTCAAATGTCATCTACTGTTTACTGACCTATGTTTGGGAGTGGATTTTTGAAAGGAACCTCTATAAAATGTGTTTTAAAATTTGACCCCTTTTCACCAACTGAAAGAAATTTTACGGCCAAAGTGCGTTGAGATTTTTTTTAAACCGTGTTTACTGCAGTTGGTTATGTACCTATAATACTACTGTAACTGAGCACTGTTGTAAGTGAAATCGATCACTTGGGTTTCTACCCTTTTGTATATTTTATCGAAAAGTATAACCTTTGTTGCATAACGCGCGTTAGGGATCATCTCAAAAGTTACCGAAAACGTATAGTGTTTCGTATAGGAATTACCCCCCGCCCCCCCCTTGGTCAAACGTAAGGGGGTTATATAGTGAGACTTGGACGTCACGCAGGTGTAAAAACTGACAACCAATTTCAAGAGCGAAATCAAGGCGGTCAGACACTTTTTCAAAAGCGGGTGTGAGAGAAAAATATCAGTTCGGTAATCAAAAAGGTCGTTGAAACGTCTCCGTGTTGCCAGAAAAAAATTGACAAGCAAAAAAAAAAAGGTCATTTCCAATCCTATGCAACAATAAGCCCAGAATAATTAAGTGCCGTAACCAAAAGAAAAATGGTTTCTGTTCCAAAGGGGAGTGTCGTATCGTATGATTTTTTCATTTCGCACTAAACCATAAACGTAGGGGCATTTTACCCCCCCCCCCCTGCCCCCTATACGAAACACTATACGTTTGCGGTCATTGCGATAACTTGTGAGATGATCCCTTAACGTGCTTTGCGTTTTAAGGCTAAGCTAAAAGCTAGACCCTTGTGACTGTTTTAAATAAAAATTCAAGCAAAATCCGTAAAATATTTTTTGCACACAAACTAAATAGTTTCTGAAACTTAAATATTCAGGCTATGTTATGGATGCATTTTCAGACTCGTCAGTGCAATACACGAAATTTACTTAGCGTTTAATGATATCTTACGTGAATATTTAATATTTAAAAGATTTTAAAAATGTTTGCGATAAAGAATGAACTTGTGAAAATGTCCCGTAACTACAGGGAAAGATAATATATGCTCTTCTTTTTAACCGCAATACCGGGAACAACAAGCAGCGCACGCCACCTATCGCCAGCCAGTTTTAACAAGCAACAAAACATAGGCCCAAGTCGAAAAATATTTTCTTAATTTAAAATTGCTATTTTCAAACAATTCAAATAAAAAATATGTACATCTTCAAATACCTCGATGTTCCGTTCTGATTTCTTGTTTTCACAAAGAAAAATTGAAAAATGGCTTTAGAATAAAAAAATAAATGTTATATCCATTAGGCCTATGCCTTACTCTATAGATCTAAGTATGACTAACAAACCAAATATGAAACATCAAAACATATATAGCTTTTATACAGATTTTATAACAAGCAGCAAACCATAGGCATACGAATAGCTCGTTCCGAAAGCGTTACAAAAATTCCAATGTTTTAATATAGCTTCTGCATTGAAAAGTTTACAATTTATAATGTTTTAATTCATGATCATTCTAAGTGCACGTGTACACCTCATGTAAATCTAAAATCCATGATAGACAGAAATTTGTTCATACAATTCATACGCGCATATGTACTGAGACACGAAATAGTACTTTTGCTTTTAATATGTGTTTCTTTGTACTTTGCTTTGGTTGTTTATATGTATTCTTTTTTGAATTTAATGTGTGTTTAAACAAACAAAAATTAAATGTAACACACGGTAACCAGTTGATATCATGCATAAGCACAAAAATCCAAAATGGAAAGGTCTGTTACCTATATGACCTTTGCCTTGTTTCTCCTTACATTGTGAGTCATATCTTTATTTATAGCTCGCATGTTTAATACTTATCATTAGGATTGCTCCTATAAGGAAGCAAGCCTATTGGTTTTGTTTGATCGTCTTCTTCGTTTTCTTCTTCTTTTTCCAATTTTCAGCAAGCTATATCTTGAAGACGGTTACAGCTAGGAACTTGATACTTGATGTGTGACATCCCTGGTGTAGGCCATTGTTGACCTTGAGGGTAAAAGGTCATTAGGAGGTCAAAGGTCAAATTTTGAAAAACAAATCAAAATGTTCTGAAATGATTGTATTAAGTTACAACGAAGTATTTTAGATGGTCTTTGAGAATATTTTAATACTAACAGGTTTTATTTTTATTTTTTGGCATCTTTTCAATTAATTTATTGATCTTCCAATTTTCATTAAGCTATACCTCGAAGTCTGTTACAGTTCAGGACACGATATTTGACATAACAGGGAACTGGTGCTAAAAAAATATAAAACTAATAAAAAATATGAAATGAATGAAATATATTTCCACTTTTTTCATTCACACTTATTTATCGCCAAATGGTCAAAAATCCTGCAAAAATGTCAAAAAAAACTCATAGAAATGATCAATATAGCTCCTGGGCCCGAGGAGGCTCGTACTATATAGGATCGTATCAAGAATTGAAAATTTCATGGTAAAAAGCATAGAAGTCAAGGGGGAAATTTTGAGGTTAAGAAGTCCCAAAGCAACGAATGTCTATTATTTGCTGAAAAGTAATTTAGAGGTCATGTAAGGGATCATCTCAAAAGTTATCACAATGACCGCAAACGTATAGTGTTTCATATAGGGGGCAGGGGGTTAAAATATCCCTACGTTTATGTGTGGTGTAGTGCGAAATGAAAAAATCATGCCTAGCATATATACGATATTTAAAATCATTTCTTTAATGCACCCCCGTTTTGAAATAGTAACACACACCCCCGTCGCACCACCCCCTTTGGAACAGAAACAATTTTTTTTTGTATACGGCACTCATTCTGAGGCGTATCGTTACAATAGGAGTGGAAATGACATTTTTTTTCTTGTCGATTTTTTTCTGGCAGCACGGAGACGTTTCAGCGACCTTTTTCGATTGCTGAACCGTTATATTTTTCTCTAGACTTGCTCAAGTCCTTGTGGACTTTAAAAAAAAAATTAATGTTTATTTCTCTTTTTTATGTCTTTTGCATCAGTGTTTTTAATTATCTGGCAAATTTGTTTTTTTTTTTTTTTACTCTCATATATATGTTGGGTGTTTGCCGTCCAGAAGGTCCTTGTGGACGGCTAACACTCAACATATATATGACAGTAAAAAAAAAAAATTAAAAAAAAATTCGAGATAATTAAAAACACTGATGTAAAAGACATAAAAAAGAGAAATGAACATTATTTTTTTTTTTTAAGTTCACAAGGACTTGAGCAAGTCTAATTTTTCTCTCGCACCTGCCTTTTGAAAAAGTGTCTGGCCGGCCCTGATTTCGCTCTTGAAATTGGTTGCCAGTTTTTACACGTGGGTGACGCCCAAATCTCACTAACCCCCCTACGTTTGACCGAGGGGGGGTGGGGGTAATTCCTATACGAAACTCTATACGTTTGTGGTCATTGTGATAACTTTTGAGATGATCCCTAACGTCCATGAGCAACCCTCCCTTTGCTAAACGGCTATCTAGTTGTATATCAACTTGTAACGTGGCCTGTCGTGAACCATACATATATTACTACACAAAAATGCAAAACATAATTTTCCTTGATATTAAAATTAAAGATAATCCTATCTATTCTTAAATATTTTACATTTTAAACGCGCTTTCAATTGTTATTTTTTTGTTTTGCATGCTGTTGGCTTCTTTAAACCCAGTTTGTATATGAACTTGTTTTTCTTGCGTAGCGGTATTCCGTTGTCGTTATACCGTATAAATAGCGAGTGGTTGAATTTGTAATTTTTATCAGTCCTAGAAAATTGACGAAACGGTGCACGAGGTATAACACAATTAAACAGAAACGATGAGAGAAATTGTTCATTTGCAAGCAGGACAGTGTGGGAATCAGATCGGTTCAAAGGTGATGTATAGTACAGCGCGTATTATGCTTTTGTGACGGTTTAAAATTTGGCCAACGGACTAGCGGACTGTAACGGACTAAAATTAAGGACTAACGGAGTAAAACGAATTTAGTTATTTAATTTAAATTAATTATTACATGATCTGCCTTCATAAATATTTATATTACAAAAAAAGGAACGCGGAGATTATAATTTAATACAATATGAAGGATCGTTATCGATTACTCTAACCTAGCGATGTAGCCGCACCTGCTGAAAAGTATACTTAACTTTATACTCAATCTCAAGAGAAATCGTATCAAAAAATTATATCCAGTAACTTCAGACAAAACGTTTGTCACATTTCGTTAACTTTAAATAGATCTTATGAACATTTTCCGCATCTAATTGCATATATTTTCCGGGGTAAAATGCTCTGCAGAATCCATATAATTTTAAATAGAATGACTATCACGTGACCTGATACGTCAAAGGATTTCCCAAATGTTGACGAAAAAGGGGGCACGTTTAAATGATATGTTGACGTGTTTTTATGCCCGTCCACATAGTGGCTGGGCATATAGTAGTCGTAGTGAAGGCGTCGTCGTCGTCGTCGTCGTAGTCGTGGTATGTAACACTTTCTTTGTCTGGCGATAACAGCTTCAGTTTTTACCCGATCAGCTTTATATATTCGGTACAGGGTAAATACAGGTCAAAGTCCCGGGGGGCAGTCAATATGAAAGTGGGTACCCATGTTTCAACATGGCTTTTCAAAAAAGCCCCTAATGAAGTGAAATTCTGCAAAAAATACACCCCTAAGGAAGTGAGTTTTTTTGAAAAAATACCCCTATTAAAAGAAGCAAAATTTTAACGATTACCGTAACGAAGTGACACTTTCAAGCAACACCCCTAACGAAGTGTCATAACTCAAAAAAACACCCCTTTTTGTGATTTTAGCAACAAAAAAAAACCTAAGCGCGTAACACGTGTTACGCACCGCGATTCGAAAAACATACCCTTTCACGCGAAATTTTGTTGGAACATGCGTTCCCGCTTTCATATTGACTGCCCCCACTGGGGTCAAAGTGCAGGTCTGTTTTACTTTTGACCTTGATTACTTCCAATATGGCCGACAGGCCGCCATGTTTGTGACCAAGAGGGCACGTAACGTTGCGTTTATAGCCGCGAAAACAAAGCCCTAGCTGGATGATTCATAGGTGGTTCTATGAAGATTATAGGTTGGTGGGCGTAATAGGCTAGGTGACATTTTAAAATGACCTTGACAAGTAGGTCAAATGCCATTACAAAGCTTCGACATTTTTGCCTTGCGTAACCCTTTCTTTGTCTTACAATAACTGCTTCAGTTTTTATCTGATTAGCTCCATATTCAGGACAGAATAAGTACAGGTCAAAGTACAGGTTATATATAATATTGACCCGGATTACTTCTGATATGGCCGACTGGCGGCAATGTTTGTTCCAGAGAGGACACGTAATGTTGCGTCCATAGCCGCGAAGACGAAGCGCTACCTGGACGATTCAAAGGTGGTTCTAGGAAGCCCATAGGTTGATGGGCGTAATAAACTAGGTGACATTTTAAAATGACCGTGACAAGCAGGTCAAATGCCATAACAATTCTTGGACATTTTTGTCTCACAATAACTGCTTTAATTTTTATCCGATCAGCTCCATATTCGGTATAGAATAAGTACACGACAAAGTACAGGTTATATGTAATATTGACCCGGATTACTTCCAACAGATAGTCATTTTGAAAATGAGTACCCCACAATGATAAACCAGACTATAATGCATGAAGTATTCTATTCTTTTCTCTAATGTAAAAAACCAATAATGATAAAAAAATATATAATCCTACACATTGGATGGGCATTAGACATGACAAATTTTTTTGTTGTTGTTTATTTTACATCAGGAGCGTTGCTTTGCTTTCAAGTTGTCTGTTTATCGAGGCTACCTATTTTAATGGTGTTAATTTAAAATTCAACGCATACTATATAGTGACAAAATTTCACGGAGAATTATAAATTATGCTAAAGGATTGGTCAGAATTTATTTCCAGGGAGGGGGCGGGAAATATAATTTAAAAATCATAGAGGGAAAAAATTACCCCCTCAAGAATATCAAAGATAAAAATGGCCCCCATGAGGTCAAAAGTAAAAATGACCCCACACCAAATAGCTTAACTTACCAGGCCAAATTATAAATGTTTCATATGATTATTATATGTATAACAATGAGGCATATTACCATGTGTATGGTCATTTAATGCTAGTAGTTTAGTCGTTGTGAAACGCGCGTTTTCTTGTGAAAATGGTTCCAGGTCGAATTTAAATTAGGAAATACATTTGGATATTCAGGCGCAAAACTAGGGGATCCGGGCATGCCCAACGTAAAATTATTGAATATCTGGTGGGAATTCTTGTAATCTGGTACATTCTGGATTCGCTTTTGCCAAGACACATTGTGTCACTTTTTGTACATTTAAAAACCTTTTATATGTAGAATTATACTTAAAGTAGATTTTTTTTAATAAATCAAATTCCACTACAGTTTTAGTTTTATTGTTGGCGGACTACATGTTTAACAATTTAGAAATCCACCAAAGTCTTTTAAGTAATCATACATTATATATTCCTCAATTTATTAATCTATTGTTATGTTTAACAAGAAACTATACTCCGTCTATTACTGATGGGTCCTTTTGGTACTTAAAAAAATGGACCCCCATTTGGATCTTCAAAAAAGTGGTTCCCTTCATATTTCCCGGCCCCCCAGGAATAAATTCTGACCGGTCCCTAATATTACATATAATACAGTATACACGTAAATTCTAATTAAATCTAGACATACTAGTAGCTAAACGAATAAGATAAATATATAAAAAAATTGTATACTAAAATTATATGCGCAATATTAAATGTAAAGTAAAAACCTTTTCATTTTGTGCTGCTCCAGTCGCTACGTTAGAGAGCTCAACACCTTAATTCAGAGCTAGCCTTCGGTGTGTTTTTCAGGATCTCTGGCGAGATTAACAATAAATGTGTTTTTCACTTCAAGTTCTGGGAAGTGATTTGTGACGAACATGGCATTGATCCCACTGGCACATATCACGGTGACTCGGACTTACAGTTAGAGAGAATAAATGTCTATTACACCGAAGCAACAGGTACCCTTTTCTTTATTAAAAATCTTGTTTTTCATTTTGGACATTAGGATTCCGTTCTAGTAGACTCAAATTAAATTTTTTGTATGTGTTATATAGAAATTTTGTACCGAGTATACTGTGCAGAGTTCGTGCTAAAAAGATGAAGTGTACAGGAAACAGTTAACTGAATATAAAAATTATACATTGTATATATATATATATGT
>JAOXYB010016687.1:0-19023 GCA_028565635.1 Phoronis ovalis | reverse complement strand
GGTGAACGAATACCGGTCTCTTGCACTTCACAGGTTTAGAAGTGTGGTTGAGCGGCAAGCAGGATATTTCGTAATGGATTCACCTCTGGAAAGTGGAGCAATGTGATGTACCATCTCGATAACAAACATGGCCACCAGTCTACCATTTTGGAAGTGATCGAGATCAAAATAACACAATGTATGAAGCTGATTGGACAAAAACTGATTAAAGTAGTTGTTGTGAGGTAAAGAAAGTGTTACACACAATGAAAAATGTCAAAGATTCAGATCGGTACTTGACCTACTTTTCATCGTCATTCTAAATTGTCATCTAGCCCCATCAACCTATGGCTTTCATGAATTTACCTTCGAATCGTCAATGCTTCGTCTTTCTGGATAGTGGGGTAACGTGATGTGCCTTCTTGAGAACAAATATGGCCGCTAGTTGGCCATACTGGAAGTAATCAAAATTAGTCAAAATTATACCTATTAACCTGTACTTTGACTTGTACTTAACTCTGGTGCTGTTATTGCAAGAAAAAGGAAGTGTTACATACAAGCTTATTTACAATGATGCATAGCCTACAACTATATGCCCATGCACTAAGTGCTGGGGCATAAAAATCTTCACAAATTCCAGGAACAGTCCTGGGCTACTCCTTTCGATATCAGTGATTGCCTATAACACTTATAAGACTGCATTAAAACGTCATTTTTGGCCTGTGCAAGATGTATCAGCAACATCCATTTTCTGAGAAGTACCTCAGTGATCAATGTACAAGCCTATGTCAAGATTTTTTAGAAAAAGTAACATACCTGTAGTCATGTCATAATATTGTGAGAAGTCTAGCTTAGGTAGTTTAACAAAGGCTTCTACTCGCTTAATGGACACCCATGCCTCCATGAGACCATTTATCACCCAAGGAAATGCATTAAGAGGACTGATCAACATGTTGAACAGAGCAAGACTTGTGAACACCTAAAAAATTTACAACTAAGTATTAACTTTTTAAACAATTTTTCACTTATCAACTGCACAAGCATACCGATTGCTACTTAAAAGGAAAAAAATAATTTGGATTTTTCAAGTAAAAAATGTATCAATTATTATTCAAAAATCTCAAATATTTCTCAAAAAGCTGCTAAAGTGAGTAGTTGAAGCATATGCACAATATATTTTATAAGGCAGAATCTAGTGAGGTACTTTCAAAAAACTAATTAAAACCAATAAGTTGCACTTGATACATGTTTCACTGGACTTCCTGACAACTCTTTGTAAAATGCACATTTGTGATTGTCTTACAATTGAAACATAGCACAAATGGCCAGATAGCTAATGACACCTGGTGGTGGCATACTGACTCTCTCCATTTAAAAATACCCAGAGCACTAACCTTTGCAGCAGTAAGTTTGTTACCCAGTAGTGAATAAGTAGTAAAAGTTAGAATTGATATAAGTACTGGAGTTGTGGCCCAAAAGTACACACACAGAGCATCCAGATATTTACGTCCTTTCAAACTCTTCAGTTCAGCTGAACGTAATTCATTGATCTGTTCGGTGAAGTGTGACTCCCAGGCGTGAAATTTAATGACACGAATACCAGTCAGAACCTCTGTCATCAACTGAGGTCACAAAAAAACATGGAAAAACCATTAATGATGTCAATGGGGTTCTTTAAATTTTAATGTAAATTCTAATTCTTTAGAAGAATGGGATTTTTTTTTAAATGTTACCAGCATGTAGTTATGATCATTACCAATATACCATTCTCATTTCAGTTAATCAATGAAATATCCCCATTGTCATTTTTCAATACATTTAATAAAAGCATAGGATCGTATTGCAGTAACTAATGTAATAGTTACAAAACTGGTCTGCTTAAAAAGGTAACAATAAAAAATCAAACACCACTCCCGCAAATTTCATAGATAATACAGTAAACCCAATCTTAACCTCAGCTAAAGGGCAATATAGGCAATATAATACACTTCATCTTTTCTTCATTCAGCAAGACAATAGCGGATGATTAACAGAATGAATATATACATACAAGACTATTCCAATTGATGTATACAATACAAATTAACGTACCTTGACTCTAGCATCTTTTTGGGTCATCATGTCTGTACTTAACTTCCCTATTTTTATTGCCAACCATCGATTAACAGGAATCAAAAACACGGCAAAGCCCAATCCGGCCAGAAATGCTAAACCAACCTGTTCATATAACAAATAGAGGGAAACGGCAATCTGGAATGGTAAACTCCAGAACTGATGAAAACTAGGACAGAAGTTAACAATGCGATCTGTATCTGTACTCATAAAATTGACAACTTCACCGGTGTTAAATTTCGATAACAAAACTGAGTTAGCATCCAGTGCTTTATGGTATATTGTAGTGATAACGGCAGCTCTCATCTTTAAACCAACCCTTTGACATAAGAAATCAAACTGAGAGTTAAACATTGCGGTAAGCAGTGTAGAGAACAGTAATCCTGCAGCATACAGGTAGCCATGTTGTATCGGCTCCTTAGCATTTTCCATGAATGAAACCAAAAGATTTAGTAATAACGGTCCCGTAAAACCCAGGCCATCAGCTAGTAATTTGAGAATTCCAATACTGTAATATTCTACCCCAAATGCTTTATGTAATGCTTGCAGTAATGTTACTGATTTATTCCTTTGTGATGAATAGTTGGAATCACATGTAATATCAACATACGAAACAGCTGCTTCGTGCAACTCAGAAATCCTTCCATTGTTTATAGAACTTGAATTTACAAACCTATCACTTTGATTCAATGTATCATTATCTTGGTTCATTAAAATGTTTGAAATTTTAGATTCAATATGGCTTGTTTTTAGTTTACTAGGTAATTCATACAAATCATGAGCTGAATGTAACATTCTCTTTGATCCTTTAGACATTAGCGGTTGAACCCAACAGAAAAATAATTTAGATAAAAAATTTGCTCCATCTTCTGCTGTACCAAGCTGGTCATGACGATGTTCTATTCCATCTAACAAATATTGTGTCTCATTTATAGTGTATGATTGTGTTTCTCGTAAATTTATGTTACGAGATGGAACTAGTGTTAAAATATACAACAAATAGACAAATCCAGTAACAAATATACAGGACATTGATATAGTATCAATGCATTTATGCTGAATTTGTAGCACCACTGTTCGTAACTGAATAATCCAACAGGCGACGCAGATAAAAAATCCAATTAGAACACTCCATGAACCTCTTACAGACTTTGTAGGGTAAACATGAATTAACTTGATGATAAATGCTATATGAATGCCATATGTTACAGCCAGTACTCCTTGAGTGATGATATCTATCAATTTTGCTGATTGTGATCCTAATGTGAGACTAAGTATTAGGTGTGAGACTGGTATTAAAAACAGTATTAATGTCACAAACAGTCGGAAGTTTAAGAACTTTGGTGCAGCGAGATATATGTGGAAATCATCGCGCTGATAGAAACCAAAGAAATATATGCTTGCAATCCCCAGCACAATGTGACATGGGCAAACAAATATCATTTGCTCGAAACAGTGACCAAAATCCTGAGTAACATTTTCCCATATTGGTAAGTTTTTTTCTCCAACAGTTCCACATAGTGTGTCCCAAGCAGACATGATGTTTTAAGATTTAAGGTTTGACTCTCGGGTATGACTTCACAGCACTAGATACAGTTGCTTCTGATATTCAGGCTGTAAATTAAAAGTACATAGATAAGATATACATATTTTAGTTTTTACTAAATCATGAAATTAGGTATCATGTCTAAAATATACTGACATAGCTTCCAAGTCTCCGAAACTACTAAATTTCCTGCTCAAAAATTCTTGCAATGTACTTGACAGGTATGTAAGTTAATGTTCAATATTTCAGCATATGTTAAACCTTTAAATAAATAAAAATATTAAAAAGAGATCATATTTTTCTTGCATATCCCTACGTTTTTTGTTTCATACCCATGCACCACTGAGAAATATGATTTAATACCATGATAACCTGGGGACCACTCACTAAATTTGTCAATACAGGATGGGGTTTTCTACATGATTTTAGTCCATTCTAGTCTATAAAAGAGGGGCGTTTGCACGATTTTAGTCACGGAAAGGGGTGGGTTTTTCACATTTTCAAATTTTAGTGGAAAGGGCTGGGATTTTCCTCGGAGGTACTCAGGGTTCCGTCTATATAGAGATGTGCCGCTACAGCGGATCCGGTTTTTTGATCAAATTAATATAGAGGGCCCAGTTTTTAAATCAAATTAGCAGAGAGGATCTGCTTTTTGACTGAATTAGCAGAGTGGATCCATTTTTTAAATAAACAAATGAGCTGAGTAGAGCTGGTTTTTGATTAAAATAAAGTGGTTTTCTACTACACGTAAAATTAGCAATAAGATTTTTCAGCAAAAAAAAGTTTAGCAAACCGGTTTTTGGCAGAGAAAATGGTTAAGAGTATACAGTTTTTAAGTCTGTGCCCATACCCTTTCCCGGGGGGATACTTGACAGAAAAGTTGGTACAGGTGTGCGGACCAGGGTAAAAAACTCTGATACTGTGGTAAATAAAGATCACCAAAAATATACCCTGTCGTAAATGAAAAAACATGTGGTAAATAAATATGGAAAAATTTTCAAACCTAAATTTTTCATACCTGTCGTCAATGCGTTTTCCAAGAAATACACCCTATGGTAAACGAATATTTTTTGAAAATATACCCTGTGGTAAATATCCAACAAAAAAGTATGTGGTAAATAAGGCATTGAGAAGCGTGAAAAACATACCCTGTGGTCCCAGGAGGTACTTGACAGAAAAGTTGGTAGGGGTGTGCGGCCCAGGGTAAAAAACCCTGACCCTGTGGTAATTAAAGATCACAAAAATATACCCTGTCGTAAATGAAAATTCATGAAAATTAAATATTCCCTGTCGTAAATAACTCTTCCGAAATAGATACTATGTGTAAAATTCACTTGTAAATTATATACCCTGTGGTAAATAAATATGGAAAAATTACGAACCTTCGTTTTTCATACCTGTCGTAAATGCGTTTTCCAAGAAATACACCGTGACCGTGGTAAACGAATATTTTTTGAAAATATACCGTGGTAAATATCCAACGAAAAAAGTATACCCTGTGGTAAATAAAGCTTTGAGAAAAGTGAAAAACATACCCCGTGGTTAATGCAAGAGCTGATAAAAGGGGGCCTATTGGGCGGCACATATATAGAGTGACTTTGAATGACAGTACCCCCCCAGGCCTGTGGTAATTAAATGCAGGAGCTGAAACTAAGAAGAGGGCCTAGTGACTTTGAATGACAGTACCCCACCCCGGGACCCCTACCCAAAATATTGTGAAGTACAGTCCCCCTTGACAAAAAAAATAATTAGAAAGTGTGAATTCCCTTTGTGCGTGCCGCTTCACGACCTGGTTTATGAAATAAGGAAACACTTGTCAGTGGGATGCATACGTTTACATCCCCGACTATTCTTTATTAGGTAATCAATCTGTTTCCCCTTATAATATTAATTTTTTGATAGTCCACTCACTTTTTGACATGCATGGTACGTCTTTTACTACCGGTTACTACAGTATACATTGTATATGATGACCCTACAATGAATGGCTTGGCTTGCCTGCCTCAGAGCCATATACTATCATATAGGCATAGCGGTCAGGACTAGGTCTTTATGAGGTATTCTCAGTTATTGTTACAGTAGTACTAGGATATATAAAACTCTTAGATTTTTATATATCAGAGTAGTAGTTATGTTATACTTGTAGTATCTAGTTTTACGATTTTAAATAATTATAACTAACCAAATAATATTGCATTTAAATGGATATTGAGCTTCTTGGCACATTTGCAGACAATGAATTCGAGTTAACTGATGCTAGATGTTACGGTGTCATTCTAGAACAGTTTAGGAAGATAAAATTCGTATATTTACCAAGTATTCTTGCAATTAAATGCCAGGGAACACACTACCAAATTCCAGCGAAGCGAAACATCGTCTGTATCTGACACGAGCATCAAAGTGAGGCTTTCAAGAGCGCCGCCTGGTGATAATTCCGAACTGCGACACGACAATTATTTTTTAAAATAATAATCTCCTTTTTGGGCTTTTGGTCCCACATATGGCCCGTCAGTTGTCCGGCATCTTTCGCTATCTTCATCCAAAACAGATTTTTTAAATTGAACAGATAGATACAAGTGTATGTTATGCTATGGGGAAGCCAAGCATTGTCTTCCACCAGATGGCACTCGTTCCTCCTACCAGTGCTGGATACGTCACGATAGTGGAAGCGCTACCTGGTGGGAGATATTGGGCAGCCAAGACATAATAATTTTTATTTTCCTGTGCGTGAAGGCATTTCAAGTCTTAAAATTAAGTTCGCATTAACAAATCATTTTCATATCCTTGAAAAATATCTTATTCAGTGCAGTGCAAAATTATTTCCAATTCTGTGTAGATATATGCTGCCTCTAAACAACATTTGCAGTATCCCCAAAATCCGAAGGCACGTGACCATTCACTAAATAAATATGCAAATTAGGGATTTTCCTGGCGGTAATTTTCCCAAGTCTACCGGCATCTGCCAGTCCCTCAGTGAACTTCAGTCCCAGCCTCACGGCAGCCTCATG
The DNA here is from genome assembly GCA_028565635.1 of Phoronis ovalis. Taxonomy (NCBI): domain Eukaryota; kingdom Metazoa; phylum Phoronida; family Phoronidae; genus Phoronis; species Phoronis ovalis. The sequence continues at coordinate 12,378 of JAOXYB010016687.1, read as the reverse complement.
TCCTAAGAGACAGCATATATATGCGTTAAATTGCCAATTTAATTTTCAAGACAAAGCCTTCCTATATGCAAGAATGTTAATCATGATTAATTTGAAAACGGACAATATAATCGTTTAATATTCAGTTTATACGGTTTATACTTTGTCTAATGAATTCAAGCAGCCAATCCCCGCTAGGCTTTATGACGTCAATTGGGAAAACCCCAGCTAGAAAACCTTAAATTACAACCTGGATATAACTAACATTTCAGAGCTGTGGGAATAACTACGAACATAAAACAACTCTAAAATACAAATTTATCGTTAGCAATATTCAGAAACTTTTATGTTTTGAGTGTATTCAACATTCTGGGCGACGATGTTGTGTGCGTAAAAATATAAGGAAGCGGCAAAAAAAGACTGTCTTAAAGGACACATAAAACCTTCCGAGCATATTTAGCTTCTAGAATTTTTCCAAAAATATCGTGGTTTCAGCAAAACTGCATCAAGCGGAATAACCATGGAACCGTCGATAAAAAAACGTAAGCTGGAAGGAAATGATGATCAGAGTCATGAAAACATAGAATACCACAGTCCATTGGTAATTCAGGAGGGAGTTCAAGTTGTACCCGATTCAGTTGATACAATAACTTCAAGCGGATATACACAAAGCGAGGTGGAAGAGAGAGCAAAGCAAAGAGAGAAAAATCGAGAAGCAGCCCAGAAATGTAGAAACAAGAAAAAGATGAGAGAATCAAAGTTAACAGAGGTACATATGATTTGCCGGCCGCGCGGTGACTGTGATTTGCATTTTAATTGTTTACAGTCGTGAGATAATCTATTTCGTCACTGTGGTGAACAATCCTTGATTCGCCTTTTTGTCCACCTTTGCTAATGCTGCATTACATTGCTAAATGAAGCTAATGAAATTATAAGTATTTTAAATTTATAAACTATTCAGAGGTATAGTATAAACTGAAACAAGAAAGCAGCAATTTTCTTTTATTTGTTTTTAATTACTTATATGTACCTTTTCATTCTTTTCTTTTAGGAAAATAATCAATTAAAATCGGAAAATACAGTGTTGAAATATCAAGTATCTCAATGGAAGAATGAAACAGAGAAGTTACGAAGAGCCATTTCAGAACATTTGTCTACGTGCAACGTACGCGACATAAGCCTGCACCAAATGACTCTAATGAAAGACGGTTTTATTTGTGCGGCCGAGAATGATAACAGTGTAGATAATGACAACAGTAATCTGACAAATGGATCAGATGGTGAACTGCCTCCAACATACACATTACTTTAAAATAAATGTATAATTTGATTGCAAAATGTTATATATTGCGGGCTAGGACATCGCGCTGTTAGTTTTTGTTAATGATGATTCATTATAATTATGTATATTATCATCAGTGGATGTGGTGCCAGTTATTGAATTGATTTGTCTCAGTACGGTGGAGATGATATATAAAACTAGAAACTATTTAGTTTATGTTGCAAGGTACATTTTGTGTCGATTTCTAATTTTAGGACATATTAATTATTTATCGCCTAAATTTGGTTGTATCCAATGTATGCTGTGTGGTCAGATTTTACCTTTTATCTACATTATACATCTATATTTATTGAGTGATCGATTTAGATTTTATGTAATAAATTATGGGAAGGATTCTTTTTATTTTGTAAATATAATTGATTTTATTACTGCTTGCCATTCACGAATTTTTTACGAATTTATTGACACCGTGCCCATATCAGTGGGTTTTTCCCTGCTCTGTGTGTTTTCCACCAGGTCACCCCGGTGACCGGGTTTTTCCCATTCGTGTTGTTTCTCTCCACTTGGCGTCGCTACTTCCAATAAAAATTGTACCAAGATGGCTGCTGCCGAAGAACACGTTGAATTGGAAGAAGAAGAGGCAACTGACGATAGTAAAGGAAAGAAAGTACCGAAACATGACTCGGGTGCCGCAGATTTAGAAAAAGTTACTGACTATGTAGAAGAGGCTGAAATATCCCAACAGAGCATTGAAGATGTGAGTAAACGAACTCGATTTTTCCAGGTTTTCAGTTTCACGACTTTCACGTGCGTCTTCTCTACCGTCTCTAATCTATCTCTATGGCTATGCCCAATCAACTATTTGCCAGTGGATGTCGATGATCTAGGATTTTTCAGATGTATCCCTTTGTGGGTTCATTGGATATCATTTGTTTCCTTACAATGTAAGCTGCATAGTTTATCAGTTGTCAGGAGCTATAAATTACTTACAGGCTATGAAAGTTGTAAAAGACCAAAAAGCAAATGAAGCTGAAGAAAGACGAAAAACAGAAAAAGAATTATCTAAAGTCAAAATAAACAGAGAGGACATTGATCTTATAGTAAGTACATTCTGTAGGAACTTGCTTTGCTTAGCGGACTATAGATAAACTCTTGCTGGACAGAATGCATTCCATCATATCAATTTGAACTTTGAAGTGATAATAGTCAATAGAATTCTAAAAGTAGCCAAAAAAAAATTACCTAGCTATTCTTCCATTGCTGCAAAAACCTTCATTGGTAGACTTGCTCAAGTCCTTGTGGACTTTAAAAAAAATGTTTTATTGTTTATTTCTCTTTTTTATGTCTTTTACATCAATTTTTTTTTTTTACTATCATATATATGTTGAGTGTTAGCCGTCCACGTGCTGGACGGCAAACACCGGGTACATATAGAAAGCAGGAAAATATATAAAATTTTTGTAATTCGGGTGTTTTATTCACATCAAAGATATATAATATAATAGTAAGTAATCAATTAAATAATAACAAAAACAATCCACAAGGACTTGAGCAAGTCTACTTCATTGGCATAGTGTTATGAAATACACAATGAAGTGTTAATATTTATTTCTTAGCTTTCTTCTTTTAGGCAAATGAAATGGAAGTATCACATACATTAGCAGAGAGAAAACTAAGAGAACACAAAGGGGATGTGGTGTCTGCATTAAGAGAACTTACAAACTGAAGGAATTCAATGAATACTAGTCATGATAAAATGTTTATTGATATTGGTACATCTTCTGTACTCAGTTACAAGTTACAGACAATTTACACAAAACTGGAACCTGTTGTTTTCTTGAAAGAAATACTACTTTCATGCACTGTCTCATAATATGGTTAATTATTATTTCCCAAAATTATTTGCTGAAGAAGGATTTAGCTGCTTTGTTATTGCCTGGAAGTGTGTCATTAGATATGGATATGGTAAAGGCAAACATTGAATTGCCAGAATTTATTATGGCTATACATGTAGATGCATCATTACATTAGGCTGCAATATGTCTTAATCTCAGTCTAATAACATGGCTCATTCCACATATTAGTGCTCACACAATTAACTTATAATAATTATAAATAATTTTTTTATGTTATTACTTATATACTAAGTAGTCAGTTCTTTACTACAAAACAGAAAATGTACCCACTGATATCCTTTCTAAATAGCTTGCTTATGACTGTTGGTGCAAACATGTACTGCACACTTGGGGTTGTTCCATTAAAAATTATCAGGAAGATGGAAACTGAATTTTGTCTCCAACCTCTAATAATTCAACCTCATCGCACCCTTCCTTCACAATAAAAATTAGCTCACCATCCCCCTGTAATTGAAACTACGCAACCCCTTTAGCCCCAAAATCAGAAAAATTTGCAGGCCCTCTCTTAATACGTTTTAACAGTAACGTATGTATATATACCAAGCTTTGAGAGTATTTGTTGGACCTGTTTTTTGTAAAGTGTAAAACTGATTAAAAGCGAATATTTTAATTTTTGACGGTGAAAAAATTGTCAAATGTACTTTTAGAAGACTGTGTATAAACTGGTAGGCCAATATTCATCATCTAAGTATGACCTGTAACTATAATTGCTAGGGTTAGCTTTGGTCTTAGTTTTTAAACTCTTGGGACTTTGTTTATGTTTCAGCTTTCTTGAAATAAGGGTTCCATATTTTTTTGCCAGTTCCTTGTCTCTTAATTCCTTTTCCCATCTATTTGCAACAAGTTTGTATAATTCCATTGTAGCACGTGCATCTTCTACAGAGCAATGTTCTCCCCTCTGAATTCTTTTTCCTGAAAGAGTGAAATACATGCTGTAAGCCCGGTCTATATGCAAAATTGTGCTAAAATTTTTATTTGGTATTTTGAGCCACACCTCAAAATGTCCTGCATTGCCTCTGCCATATTAGGTGTAATGCTTGTTTACAACATTGTCCCATTTTTTGGCAAGGAAACCACTTGCCCTACTTTTTGCACAAATGTTAGCTTGCTAACCTTCGCTAACTATTTAGAAGTGCAATTGTCATAGAATGATTGGATGAACTCCCGTAAGGCAACTTAAGCCTTGCTAATATAGTAGCATAATTTACAATGTCCTGATGATGTACCACTGTCAGAGACATGGATCATACTGAGAAATTTGTACAGAAAAAGAGACACAATTTAAAACCAAAAGTGTAGATTTGTTTATAATTTGAAGTTCTCCTGCATCAGAACTTAAGGGGAATCATTCAAATAAAGCAATGATATAAATCCAGGTTAAGGATCTATTCAAGGTGAAAATATTTGGAAATGTGGTAAACAGTGACTTAAAGATTTCCCCTGGGGATACTATTAAAAATAAACATACGCCTGCCACACCTTTTTTCCAGCCATATCACTCTGGAAACTCTTTTTTGAGTAATTGCAAAGTCAAAATAAAATTTGTATTAAAACATAAAAATGTCAGTCAGTGATGACAAATATACCTCTCAAACAATCTGCCCAGCAGAAATAGAATGTACAATGAGGTGATGCATATTTAAGAATTGTTTGTCATTACCTAGCAGAACCTGACTCAGTCGTTTGAGTGACACAGGCGTCCGAGTATCAAAGCAAGCCATTTGTCGTAGTGGATGATATGTTGAAGTGTCTCTAACTTCTTTTGAGGGATGATGATAGTGCAAAGCTTTGAAATCATTATGGACAGAGTGACCAATAATTATTTTATCCTGTAAAAACACAACGTGGCACAATAATGACTACATGTCTGTTGTCAGGCACAAACATTCCTATTCCGACTTCCCAGACGGTATTTTAAGCAAATAATTTGCATGCACTTGGTGGGCCAGGTGGTCACCGACCCAAACGTCTCCAGCATATCATATTTTGTGAATGAATTGCACAAGTGCATGCAGAGAACTGCTTCACAGTTCATTTACAGAATGCGTTAGGTTCACTTCACCGTCTATTGGTCAGTTACCTATTGGTCAGATGTTCACTATCGGTGGATGAAAAGAAATACGGTGTGAATATTTTTGGCTGTACAGACATGTTGTAGTTCATAGATTACCAAACAGCAGATTTGTTAAAAATATTAAACAGGAAAACAATATGTTTATCATAGCAGGATTGTGGACAATTTCACAACTACAGAAAATATCAATTACAGTAAGTTCAGTGAGTTTCAGTAAAATTACTACTGTTCAATCAATAATTGCAGGTCATAATGATCAGTTGTTTGCCAGACAATACAAGAAACAGCTTCTAACTTTAAATAAATGTGTTTTTATGTGCCCATACAATGCTGAGACAAAATTGAGTAGTTATATTTTTTGCCTCGGGTACTATGCGGCAAACTTGCATGTATAACTACCTTTAGTATGGCTGTAATGTGATTGTAAGCATTTTCGAATGGTACAGCTTTCACAAGATCTCGCTTTCTGATACCACTCCATGGTGTTCTGTAGTCTATAATTGGCTGATCTGGTCGAACATACATGTCACATAAGATGTTACCATAGTAATCTACTATGCTACATCGTCCTAAAAGGATATAAAATGAAAATTAGAACATCACTTAAAAATTGTTGCAGAGTTTATTGCAACTCACTCCCAGTTACAAATCATGTTCCAGCTGCTAACAACACCAAAGTGGCTTGTACATACTGCTCCAGGTCTTTCTGACTTGAGTTGTACAGGTGGGAGACTTGGTGTTGTGACTATGATCAATTCATATCTTATTACATTGTATCTAACATAACATGCTATCTAATCTACTAAAACCAGAACCATTTAACTTGTTCTTCTCCTGGTAAATATTTCATGAACATTACTTTGTCAAACACGGTTAACACCTATTAATTGAACTAGCTGTAAAATTGACATCAAACAAGAAATTAGATTCAACTGACAAACAGATCACAAGCATACTAAAAACAGATTTTATTTTTATAAACAAAACCTGCATTAGTTATGACTTACCAAGACCATTGGTATTTTTCGGAGCTACCCCAACAAATTCACAATCCAAGGCAACAATCCGCCGAGTCACCTTTACATATAATTCTTCCTGCTCATTGAAATCAGTTTTATTTGATATATCTGCTACAGTGCTGGTCGAACAGTTCCATCTCCTAGAGTTTTCTGACAAACAATTTTCACCCATGTCAGAAATACCAGAATCACATTCTTCACAAGAACTTGTGCTTCCATTTGTAACAGTATTTTTTAAAACACCATTTTTTTCTAAGAAAATTTTCTGATTCTTATTTTTTTTATGAACCTTGGCACTTAACAGGCGCTGCACTCTTTTAGTAAGTCTCTTCTGTTCGGTTGGTGTCTTATTCAACTTGTTAGCTTCTATACTCGAGTCAAGCTTATTACTTTCTTCACAGCTACTTAACCAGCTATTATTTACAGTGCTGGTTGTGCTTGTGGCTGCATTCATACCAGCATCTCCATTTATACCAAAACTCGTCACCTTTTGATCAAAAAGATTTTTAATATTTGTTCTTTGCTTATCGTCTCGACATTTATCTCTCACGCTGCCTTCATTGTACATATTACTACAATTTCCTTGAGACATGTTCCTTCTCTGTTTAGTACTGTCATTGTTTTTATCCAGAAAACAATACTCTGAAGTCTGTATCTTTCTTTTTTTCTCTGGAAATGCATCAACAATTCCTGCAGACTCTTCATATAAAATTTCGGCTTTTATAGCTTGGAATTTTCTCTTCAGTTTTCTCATGAGTTTATCCATGTCGGTGGGAAGATTATCAGTTTATGATTTGGTCTTGTTTTAATATATTAATATATTAAATATGTATTTAAATCTAAAATATAAAGAAATAATATTAATAGAGTCTCATAAGTATTATATAAATTCTAGATCTAGGGGCTATTTCACTCTGTGGACCTTCAGGGCTCTGCAGACAGGTTATATAGGTAATATCATTTTAAACTATAGTATAAGTACTGTAGAATGTATCTGAAACAAGGGTCTTAGTCACGACTGGGACTAATATAGTATACTCAACATTGCAGGTTTGGGCCTATGAGTATAATGGCTAAAGAGGGCTCCAAAGTCAAAGAGAATATTCATCTTTGACTTGAATACTATCTATCACTTTTTTGCCTGTACTAAATTGTAATATATTAAGATAATCCCAGCTCTGACAGTGAATCAACTGCATATTACTAAGTCTATTAAAGACTCAGTAAGACTAAGACTAAGAGTGTAACTAAGTGATAATTATTTAAACTTACTTTTTTTAGTATTTTAATACCGGTTTATATTAAATTTAAAGTAAAAACTGTAGTATTAGTAAGTTACGATGGTATTATATACCAATAACCGTCAAATACCCAGCTTATCGTATTAAGATATGTTTTTTTCGCAATAGTGTCTAAAATACAGAGAAATCCATACAAATCCTATTTGGCAGTACCTTCACGTGCCACATGCATGGATTATGCTATGGAGGATAATCACGTCCAAATCTCGCGGTATTCAATATGTCTGCGCCCACAGGAAGAAAGTGTGGAAAAACAAGTTTTTTGATTTTGTACAAATTATTAAAAACTTGTGGGTTATTGGATATATGTTTGACATTGGAAACATTTTTAACAGATGCTTGGTCTAGTGAAAATTGAATATTTAGCAACTAATGCGATCAGACTTTGCACTGCAGTTTATAGCAGCACCATGAGAGCAGAACCAGGAAGGCGCTGGACATCCAGCGGCAGCATGTCAACAGCCACACGAAATTTAAAGGCAGTTCTTATAGACTTGAGTGGTACTATACATATTGAAGATAAAGCTGTTCCAGGATCTCAAGCAGCATTACAAAGACTTCGAAAATCTGCCTTAAAAGTTCGATTTGTTACTAATACAACTAAAGAGCCCAAAAGGATACTTTACGAGAGACTTATAAAGCTTGGATTTGATATTCAGCCTGAAGAAATATATACCTCTTTAACTGCTGCTTATGATTTAGTGAAAGCTAGAGGATTGACACCTATGCTGTGTTTGGAAGACTGTGCTTTGGAAGATTTTCAAGGGATTTCTCAAAACAATCCAAATGCTGTTGTTATTGGCTTAGCTCCTAGCTATTTTGATTATGATCCAATGAATAGGGCATTTAGGTTTGTTTTGTAATTGCAGATACTTCAATGTGGCATGGGTGCTCAGTTTTAATTTTTTATGTGTTTAAGTTAACAAAAATTTATATCAATTTCATTTCGCTATTCATGGAAAGAATACCCAAATGCATAATTCATTGATATATGTAGTTATCAGCATCTTTCCCATTTGTTTACACAAAAGAAGATTTTATAAGTAACAATTCCCCCCGAGGACCATGGTAAAATGTATGATTTTAGATCAACTGTTTTGTCTATTACAGATTGATATTAAATGGTGCACCTCTTATTGCAATCCACAAAGCAAGATATTTTAAAAAGAAAGATGGTCTGGCACTTGGACCTGGTAATTAATTCATTTCAATAATAAATTGTATACAGTGATAATAACTGCAGTTATAAGCAAACCGAGCTAAAATCCGATGAAAAATCAGTTGCCAATCCAGATGACATTTGTACAGAAATAATATAAAACCATCTATATCCAGACGTTATATGCACTAGTCTTGCATAAAAAAGTACACACGTAATAGAAAAATAGAATTCTTGTACACTTGGATAGATGTTGTTAATAGTATTTTCACAATGAACATATTTTTTTCTTATCTTCAGTGTTCTAAAATATTTCAATTTATTTAAATACTAAAATATTTTAGGACCATTTGTGGAGGGTTTGGAATTTGCGACTGGCACACAAGCTGAAGTGGTAGGAAAACCAGAGCGAAACTTTTTCTTAGGAGCACTCAGTAACTTTGGTTGTCAACCAGAGGAAGCGGTGATGATCGGAGATGTAAGCAAGCAGCATACTCGTTTTTGCTTCCGTGTAGTAAAAAAATCTTAAAATTTTTTTTCTTCAAAAAGTGAGGCAGAATTTAAGAGAGATTTATAAGATTTTGATTGTTATGCCTTTGGGGCCGTCCATTAATTATGTCAACAAAATAGGGGGGGGAGGGGGTTTGAAGAAGTTTGACAATTGTTGACATGGGGGAGGGGGGAGTTCAAGATAAATTGACGTCAACAATGTTATTTTTACTTAAGTTTGGTACCGACTTCTTTGAAGAAAAATTCTTTGTTTTTATTGAAGATTGTAGTCGGCTTTCTTTGATGAAAGGTGCATGCGTTATTGAAGTCACCGCTAAGGCCAGCTTTAGAGAATCTAACAAATGCCCGTTTCTTACTGCAGCGGCAACATCAAGTAACAGTTATAAAATCCACGTGCTGTCGCTTTGAGCGCTTGCTTGCTATTCGATGTAAGTTTATGTTTTGTCCCCGGACTAGACAGACTATAAATTTTAGGTGTACTGTGCGCGATATCAATTTATTTAATCCCTAATAAGTGGGGGTGTACATTTTTTTTTGACATAATTTTATTAGGGGGGTCACTGAAAGTTTGACAGTTGTTGACAAGGGGGGGGAGGGGGGGGTAAAAAATTGCCTAAAAATTGTTGACATAATTAATGGACTAGTAAAAATTAATCGCGCTGGCCTGTTACATAAATATTTATATGAACTGAAAAATAAATTGCGAAAGCAGATAGTTTGACATTGACAATATGTTGCCATGTAAATCCACTCAGTGGCATTATGTTGACAAGAAGCAATGGAATTTTAAAATAAAATAAGCAATAATGTTGTAATTTTTTACAATAGTCTAGATCTCTAGTCATAGTCCTTTTAAAATTTTAGTACGTTTGGACAGTATTTCTTATATGTTGTTTACGACAGTTGTCTGAGAGCCAGATAATGTAAATTATAATAAATAATTTGGTATCTGTCAAGTCGCAGTATGAACAGTCTTTCAGTTGTATCTGGTCTTTCACTTGTCCAATAACCGTCATTAACAATTAAAGGCCCCACTTCATTTCTAAGTTGGAAGCCGACATATTATAAAAAATTAATAATTTTGTGCTTTCATCGAGCATTACTTAAATTTAATAATAAATTTATAACGTTTTACAGATTGTTTCCACAACATATACGTACCGGTACATACATATATAATATATAGTTCTACAACATCCACGTATATATATATAGAGTTCATTGTTTCACATTGTAGTGAACAAGAAGGGTGTTATTAATGAATTCCCTTAATTCTTTTTAACTTCGATTTCCTGCTTAAATATTTATCTCTGGCATTTGCTATCGGTGGGGATGCATGAAAAGACCAAATCATGCAATCGTTTTATTGATTTTCGTTTGAAATACATAAAGGTTATAGATATGAATGTGTATGTGTACCCCAAAAACAGAACTAACAGCAACACTGAACACGAAATGTAATCCTGGTTTCCTACGCCATTACAGATGCAGCTATATCATTTCTTTGCGTTTTTATGGATATACACCACCTTAATTCATGAAGTCGAAAGCCAACAACAACAAGAAGGTTCCTGGTATTTTATTTTACATGGTCAGCGGACCAGAGTTACAGATATGACGGCGCCTAATAATTTCTCTTTCACTACCTTGGGTCGTTGCGCTCAATATTGTGCTACGAAAAAGGGGTTATGTAATAGCGTTAATTATGATGTTGCAAATTCCAAGAGGTGTGGTGAGATGACTGAAGAGGATAAACAGACTGTATCAGCTGATGGATGGATAAATGTTTTAGCAATGGGTAGGTAAACAGTGTTTACAAAATTGCCTAAAAAATAAACATATTGAAAATAATTATTACCAAATAAGCAAAAAAAGTGTGCAAATACTATATTTTCACTGCTAATGGGCGGTGCGCAATTGTGGGCCGGAACGTACTTTTCATAGCAACTATTTGTAAATTTGTCAATGGTGCCAGCGTCAAATCCTGTAGTCAAATAAAACTATTGCGAGCACTTGATTGTAGAATATGTTTGTCAACACTTTGAAAGAGGTTGAATATACAGTACCTAATTATTTGAAAGAGGAAAATAAGTTTCCAAATTGATGTTCAGTGGATTTTCAATGTTATTTTTTTAGAATCGCCCAATTGTCAAAGAAGGAGTCCTTGTATAGTTGGAACTTGTCAGTTGACAAAATGCACGTGTGACGCTGGTTACATAGGAGACAACTGTAATACGGGTAAAAAAATAAATATTGTGTTAAGTGTGCTTGATATTATAATAACAAAATATGCAGTTAATTGCTACATGCACATTCTTTACACATACAACTTGAATGCGCAGCTGACAATTAGGCGCATCATGGAGCTCAAACTTTGTTGCTTGCATATTTTGTCGTTACAATAAATATCGGAAAGTCAAACCTGTGAAATTTGACACAGGCGAAATTGTTCAAAATGCCAACAATGGTCAGTAAGTTGATATAATGTTAAAAATAACGATGAAAATAATGTTGATGGAGAGATATACTCATTGTATATCCGTCCGGTGTTATAATCAATGCTTATATCATGCTGATGACAATCACAATGTTGATGATGATGACAATGACTGCGATGATTATCATTGCTTGAGATTTACTACTAAGTTTTGTATTCATTTCCAGCAATTTCCGTTTACACGCCAAATCTTTATTCCTATAAAACTTGGTATACTACGAACCGCCGTAGTGATTTGACATTTACAATCAGGGGCACTGATGATGCTCAAGTGGCTTTATGCGAGAAGGCAGAAACAACATCTGTAAGTATTCTCTAGAAATGAAAATTCTTTTTATACTGTAACAATACCGGCCATTTGCCGGAACAGAACAGTTAGCTTGACTCGGCTTGTTGACTTGGTAAAAACAACTTACTGAATATAAAGTATTCAGACTGAATATAGAATAGCCAGTTGTTAAATTACAGATTTATAATACTAAGGGACTGGTCAGAAATTACCACAGAGGGGGGGGTTGGTGCAAACAGGGGTCACGAATTTTTGTGCCAGGCAAAAGGGGGGGGGTCATGAATTTTTGTGCACCACGAAAGGGGGGGGGGTTGTAATTTTTTGGGCAGTGATTCTTGAAAAATACCTTTCT
>JAOXYB010016676.1:0-19027 GCA_028565635.1 Phoronis ovalis | reverse complement strand
TGGTAAACATATTAAGTTTTCTTGACCGTATTTGCACCCCTAACGAAGTGAAATTTTAACGATTACCCTAACGAAGTAAAACTTCCAAACAACACCGCTTAGGAAGTGTCACACCTCCAAAAAAACACCCTTTTCGTGATTTTAGCCAAAAATCAGACCCTAACCGCATTACGTGCCGGCGGTTCAAAAAACATACCCTTTCATGCGAAATTTTGTTGGAACATGCGTACCCACTTTCATATTGACCACCCCCGGGGGTGAGTTGAGAATTCAATCTTGAAATTCCAGGTTATCATGACCATGGCCTGGGGCCCATGAGTGCAATAAAATTAAGCTGTTTTGATCAGACTCTTCCCTCCGGCTTTTAATTCAAAATCAGCATAGTCAGGTCATAATAAGATTTTGTTTGAACAACAATATTTCACATGATTCCCTTTAACGTGGAACTTAGAAAACTAATCTTACTAATATTAGTGGAATTTTTAACACAAATTGTATAGACATGGTACAAATAGATGGTGGAAAGTTCTGGATATTTCTCCCGGGGGAACTTGCCAGACAACTTTATGGGGGTGCGCAGCCCAAGGTGAGAAACCCTTGCCTCATGGCAAAAACTGCATTCCAAAAATGTTCCCCATTATTTTTTGGAAAAGCATCCATCGAAAAACACCTCATTGAAATCCTTGAAGTTTACACCCAAAAATGTGGCAACTGGCAGTAAATAATCATTCAATAAAAATATGTACACCAGTTTAAAAAATTGCAAAAAGCACACACGATGGCAAAAAGTGGTTAATCATAAAGAAGATGCCCCATGGTAAAAGGTGGAGGCTGAAAAAGGGGCTCATTGTGTGGCACATATATACAGTCACTGAAATGGCAGACCCCCCGGGTACTTCGTGGGCTGCAGTTTACATATTTCAGTAGTTAATAATGTTGCTCCTATAAGGGAGCAACAAGCTATATCTCGGACAGTTACAGCTAGGGACACAGTAATTCAGGTAGGTCATTGTTGACCTTGAGATCAAAGGTCATTTGGTGGTCAAAGGTTAAATTTATAATATTGCTCAGAATGTTAAAAAATGATGATATTGAGTTGCAACAAGGTAATTTTGATGACCTTTGAGAATATTTCGGTTCTAAAAGGTGATTTTTAATATTTCTTTTGGCATTTTTTCAATCATCCAATTTCACTAAGCTGTGTGTGTGTGTGCGTGCGTGTGCATGCGTGTGAGAGTGCATGTTAATATGCATATACATACTTTTGCCTCTGATTATTACTATGAGGCTTATTCTAATGACTGAGCTAGCCCAATTAATCTAAACGCAATAATTTTTATTTTAGTCTGGGAGAAACTTAATGGAATACCAAAACAAAGCCAAACAGTTGTTTAGAAAACTCAACAATCAGTCACCAGCCAGATGCACATTAGAAGCAGGGTCATATGTCTTCCAGTAAGTCTAAATATGGATCTCTCATATGTGCTATTAATTTGATGTTCCTGAGCTTAATATGTGATGAATGTACTGTTTGAGCAGTAAATGAGTTTGGACAGTATGATGTAACTGCACACAAACAACATTACCAATAATAATAAAATGTTTGTTCCTGGAATGTTGTAATTATTGAATGTTGCAGAAAAGAGGATATTTTGATCTGACATTTAATTTTGCTGCGGTTGAACATGTATCCTATGACAGCATTTGGTTTGTAAACTTAAGCTGTTGCATTGTTAGGTGGGCTCTCGTAGAAGACACAGTTTTTCTTTTGCGATGTTAAACTTTGTTTGTATTAACTTTCAACTGAATACCAAAAGCAGCATGCATATGACTTGATTCTATGTGTCCAAGAACGAAAGGAATTATTACTTAGTTATGTCTTTCACTGTTTTATCTTTTTCAGTTATCTCATTGAAAGAGGTGTGTGTTATCTGGTATTATGTGATGAGTCATTTTCTAAAAGATTAGCATTTAATTATTTAGAAGATTTACAGTCAGAATTCACGTCAGAATATGGAGCAAAAGTTGAAACTGTATCCAGACCTTACAGCTTTATAGAATTTGGTAAGAATTTGTGCAAAGTCATTGTATGGTATTGTATTTGAAAAAATTTATTGGACATATTAAGTATTATGAGATTAACACTAGGTATATGCCCGCTTCCAATGCCATTTTGGCTTCAAAAAATATAAAGAAGAGTAAAAAAGAAAAAAATGTTAATAAAGCAATCTGAATAAAACATCCTTTTTATTTTTGATTATCAGAAAAGTTTGTTTATCCTTCGTACAATATTTAGTATTTTTTTTATAATTGTCAATAATGATAATTATGCATCATCATTTGTAGATTTCCAAATTTAGTCTACGTAATAGAAATTTAGTCCTGGGGGTAGGTAATATGAAAGTGGGTGCCCATGTTCCACCATGGGAGTTTCAAAAAGCCTCTTATAGAGTGACGCTTATCCTCCAAAATGATCCAGTGGTAATGACTTGTTGAATGAAATAACACCCTTAGGGATTGACTAAATTGAACAAAACACACAAATCTATTGACTTAACACAGTATAACTTTTAGAGATGACCCAAAGAGATTGTCATATCTCTGAAAAACCACCCTTTTTTGTGATTTTGGATAAAAAACATTCACAAAGGGCGTAATGTGCGTTACACTCCCAGGTCTCAAAAATATACCTTTTCACATGAACGTGCATACCCATTTGCATATTGACTTCCCCCTGAGGATTTAGTATGAAGCTGAGTTATTTCTGTTACTGACGTGATAATATATAATAGTCTCAGTACAGCCAAGTCTTAGATCCTTTCTACATTATCAAGCAATATGCAATAATATCTGTGCTATCACATAACAAGCTGTTCTTACTTTGTGTTATGATATTTTCAGATGGGTATATACAGAAAACTAAGAAATCATACATGGATTCTAGAGCTAGAAGAAATCTCAGTCATTTAAATACAGAATTACAAGATGTACAAAGAATAATGGTGCAAAATATTGATGATGTATTACAGAGAGGAGAGGCATTGTCAGGTAAGCTATGGAAATTAAAATTTTGTTTGTTTTAGTGCTAGTAGGCACAGGTAGGTTTCTTAAAGCTGTGATTTGTGTTTGTCTTAAGATTACCGTAGATGTAAATTTGATGGGACCTTTGCAAAGTTACACTTAAAGACATTGGCTCTATTTTAATTACAAAAATCTTAAAAAATAAATAATGTATATTGTTTTGACTTGTCTGTGGTAAGATAATATAACACAGAACATATTTAACCAACTTTGTCACATCCAGGCGAGGCATCTCTGCTTATCATCTACAACAAGTCCGCCACGAGCTACCACAGCTGAACTGGGATTCCTATCCAAAATGTCATTATGATTGGAACTCGATAAACTTGGACCAAAAACATTCTCTTTTTTATTTTTGATTAATTTATTATATGAAAGTCAAGTTTTCCTTGCAACTAAAACAATATAATCTAATCAAAATAGAGCCAGTGTGAAATATAAGTTTCAAGAAACCCACTCAAAGCATCTTTAATGGCAATATCCTCCAGTTTGCATGGTATTCCTCTATGAATATTTTGGTGTTTTGCAGTAACACGTACACAGTAGTTCCTGTTTTGTAGCTAGTTTATAGTGTGGGCAATGTCTTTCAATACAAAGTTTTATTAAACTTATATTACTTGATTTAAGGATGTTGAAGTGAGATATTTTGAAAACATGCATTTCTTTAGATTCATGTTTATGCTAGACAGAATGTAATATAAAATATGTTGTTTGTAAAGCTAGTATTTCTGATGTAGAAAAAAGCATAGCATTAGTATGTGTAAATTTCTGTTTGCTAATGTTGATTTATTGTAAATATTAAGAAATAAGTCATTCATTAGATGGAAAGATAACAAGATACTTTATTTATTTCAGTTCTTGATGACAAAGCTAGCAATTTATCAAGTCTTTCACAGAAGTACAAGAAAGATGCCCATTATTTGAATCTGAGGTCATCATATGCTAAAATAGCAGCCATAATTGTTCTTGTAATCCTTTTCTGTTTATTCATACGGTACTGGGTATTCTAACTGGAAATGTACCTGATAGAATACTGAAATATCTTATACAAAAATACTATTAATACCAAAATTGCAAGTTGATGAATTTGAGAGCATTTCTTGATGCACACAAAACACAGATACATTACCCATTGCAAATAGAGTTCAATGTATTCTTAGGTGCACAAGTTGTGTTTTACACGTAGTAATATAGTAGGACACTTCTGATTGCATGGCTAATATGCATCACTGCAATAGACTATTTACATGCACCAGATGGCATTAGTTGTCACAATCAAACCAACAATTCTGCACTATGCAAATGAACAGTCACGCACGCATGTCTTAGAGTGTTTGCGGGATTCTTTCACTTAGTGCATACAGATATACAATTGCAGTCATGCCTAAGAATATAACCTGATTATTTGTATAAAAAGTGAATAATATTCAATATGTTAGCTTTGTGTGACATTTTGAAGTTACGTATCAAAAACGACAACAGCTGAAACTTCAAAGTAGAGATTGGCATATGAGAATCCTTATGATGTTTGGTTCAAGCCCACTGTGTCTGCGACATGCTGAATGTCTTGACCATTATTGCACCTCACTTTGAGCTTGTCAGAAACGTTTCATTTAAGATTGTAACTTTAGTTTGTGAAGTGAATTATAATTGCGATCAAAGAATAATTTTGATATTTAGTTATGGTGCATCTAGAATACTAGTAAAGTATGACAAATAAGTTAGGTGCCACAAACAAAATGTTTCTATTTTTAACCAAAAATGTGTTTCAAAAGCTACCTGTATTGTCAGTTATATTGTCATATAAACCTTGTATTTTCTTGTTATTGTAAATATTATGTATATTTAAATAAAATTTTAAAATTAAACAATATCATTTATGAATTCAGGATTTTCTTCTTTTCTCTAATAGAGTTCTATTAGTCTGATAAGAAAATAGCAAAACCTAGCTTTGCTTAAGTTTGATTCATAAAAAATATTTTGCATGCCATGGTGTTGATCATCCTTGTGATTGTGGAAGAATTACCTTCGTATATGCTAATAAAAATTGTGCAGTTACAGAATTTAATTGTTGGTAATGAGGATGTGCAAACGTCTTTCATCCTGAAAATGCTCTAGACATATTCAAAATCATGTTTCATTGTTTGTATTAAAAAAAAAACATTTTGACACTTATCATCTACAGTTTAAACAGACTTAACTTGCAGTTGCGGTCTTAGTGTATGGATGGAACTGACAGGGATGTGCTGCTGTCTGTAGATATTTTGGATAAAAAAGACATTTTTGGTATATATGCTTCGGGGTCCAATTTCCACATTTTTGGTATAGAGTTAGTTCAAAATTTTTACGTACAGTCATTGCAATGCTGAGTGGCATCCCCCTCCCCAAAATATATCTAAGAGAGCCCGGGAGTGCGACTGTGACATACTTCTCCCCCCCCCAGATGTCACTTGCCGCCTCTTCTGCAAGGGGAGGTGGAAAACTTCAGGCGCCATTACTAAATATGAGATCGTCTGCTTCTCAGTCATAAATGTATTCGAACAGGGAAGTATGATAGGGAAGTACTTTAATTAATAATTAGTATCTTTAAAAGGGAAATTTCAGGTATGAACTACTTGCGGTTTATAGTTAGTAATTTAACGTGTACATTTTACACAGTCAGTTGATTTGCCATAAAATAAGAATCTAGTGACTACTATGAGTACTACTACTAGTCTAACTCTAAGTCTAACTTCTAAATCTAAGTCAGTAAGTAGTAATTAAGTTAACCTGTCTCTAAGTCGAAGTACTAAGACTAGGACCTTTTTTAGTATTTTACTCACAAAGTCACAGTCACAGCCCTCTGGCCACTAGCACTGCCACTGGATTTAATTTTGATGATCGTATCGTTTGACATCATTTGTTTCAATTCACTCTAATCTGACAATCAATGAATTGTTTTAAGATTCTTCAAATGAAACCTCTATGAAATTTCTCTAGAGTCTAGTTTACATGATTCTTGATTCTTGAAATATGTCATCAGCTTTGTGCTGTTCTCTTAGCTTTAACGGAAAGAAATTAAAGTCAAAAAGGGCAAAGCGGCCAAAAGGTAAATGCATGTATCATCATTCAAGATGGGAAAGAGTGCCAAAAAATATACCACCAAGAAACGAAGGTGTTCAACAGCTAAAAGCCCAAGAGGGAGAAAGACTAATATTATGGACAAAAGTAAGTATTTATTTTAATTCGGTTTTACATTTAATTTTTACAAATTAAAATATGGTACAAAATTTGTGATCACCAGACTTGGAACTTTACTTTTTTAACCATGCATCTCTTGCCCTGAATTAAGGCAACATTATTAACCCACAACTACATTTGTGTACCAAGGAAAACATATAACACAAATACCTATTTCCATGGTAGGTGATGAACCAGTAAATAAAAAGCTGAAAAAAGTTGAAATATTGGAAATTGAAGAAAATTCAGCTGAGGCTAAAAATGTAGTTATACTAATTGACAAGATTCTACCGCAGTTTTCAAAGAAAGAGATGGAAGTAGAACCTACAACCAACTTTGACTTACAGGTGGTAAATTTTGAGAATACACAGGCATTCAACAGCAAATATATAGATTATGAATGTGGCAAAAGAGTTGAAAAAGAAAAAGCGGAAACTGTTAATGAAAAAAATGCAAATGCCATTTTGATGCATATGACTGATGGTGATAAACAGAAAATATCTGGCATAGACATTAACATCCACAAATGTCTCCATGTAAATGTCTCAGAGGATGAGTCCTCTTTTGAGAAAATTGAAGATGAGACTAAAACAGCATTAATGACAGAGAAGAATTCTCAGTTAACAACCACTGAACGATGTATAACTGAAGATAATGTACTAATTGATGTTGGTACTTTTGATATTAATTCTTCACCGCTGGCCCTGAATGCTGCCAATCAAAATGAGGGTGTGAGAAATGGTCATGCTGAGCAGGGTAACAGTACTGTGGAAGTTGTTGGTGATAGTTGTGGAAATAAAAGAAAAAAAGTACATCAGGGACAAATACATTGTGTTGATAGCATTGTAATTGAAAGTGGTACTGGTACTGTTGGTGATGATGGAGGCCTGGATGTTACTGATGATAACTGTAATGGAACTGAAGTACAACAGGAACTAATGAATAGTGTAAAGGGAGGGAAACATGAAACTGGCTCTGCTGGTTATGATGGCAACATAATTTTGCATAAACTTGCTGATAATTACTGTACCGGAAAGGAAAAAGATGTACAGCTTGAATTATTTAGTAGTGTTGATGGTGTTAAAATTCAAACTGACACTATTGGTGATGATGATACAAAAAGTAAAACAAATTGGATGGTTAGTGATATGCTAACACAAAAAGAAGGGAACTGTTCTAACAGGCTTATAATTGCACCAAAAGCTTCTGTTGATAATAACATCAGCCAGATAACTAAAAGGTACTATAATGAAAAAATGACATTCCTAAAACAAGATGAAATGTACCGCATTAAAAGCCAAAAAATGTCAAATAATGAAATTATAAATGTCAAAAATGCTGCAAAATTAGTGGATAATGAGGAAAATTGTGTATCCAAGCACACTGACAAAGATGTAACCAATTGTATACATAATTATTGTGACAAGACTTTTCAAGCGAATACTCACAGAAAAATATCTGATAATTCTTGCAGCAGTACTAGTTGCCAGGATTTGCATGCTGTTAAGTGTTCCTCAGTGCATATAAAATCACAACCAGAAAAACAGAGTTTGCACAAATGTGCTAATAATGACTGTAAACCTGTGGATGGTGAAGTAGCCATACAGGAAAGTTGTTTTGTATTCAGATATAACAATGAAGAATTGGAAATGAAAGAAAAAGATGAATTTCAGTCTCAGATAAATGGTACTTTACCATTTGAAGTCAGCAATGATGTAGACATTCAGTCTCAGTTAAAGGCTGCTTACTTGGAAGATGATGATGACAAATATGGTAACACTCCTTCAGAATCCACAAGCGCTAACTTTACACAATTGCCATTTGATGAAGAGACTGCAGTTAATAATTATTATAAAAGTACAGATCTATGCAGCAAGCTAGCTGATAAAGATTTGAGGAATGTTAAAAGTGTGGAATTTTCACAAATTGACGATAGTGAAACTCTTGAATGTGTAGAATATCTTTGGAGCAATTCCAAACACTTTAATGCCAAAACAGCAGCACAGAAAAAGGGTGAAACAACTGACACACTAATAATAGACTCCATATTAAACCAAGAAATAAGAGACAAGTGTAAGGATAGCAAAGAACATGTTAGCCAGGTTAGGTCTGAGGATCTAGTCAACAAGCAAAATGTCACTCTTGATTCATTTACAGTTGTTAGTGGTTTGTCACCGGAAACAAAACAGGACTCAACTTTAACAGATATCATGGAGAATACAGTCACCATTAATGCAGCTACAACAGATACCTTTTTAAAGCATAATGAGCTCTTTAATACAAAACATATACACTCAGATGGAGAAACATCTGACAAAGACTTGATTGTTCCAGCAGTAGAACAAATAGCCATTGTCACAAAAAACAATGGATGCCTGACTATTAAAGATTCTGAATCGGCAGTTTCTGTCATTGGTGTAGTTGATGAAATGGAGCCAAAAAGTAATGCTTGTGATGACAAAGTGGTTGCAAGTGTTGGTACTGGCGAATCATCCATATCAAGCAATACTTGTCACCAAACAGAAAATGTGCCTGAAAACAATAGCCATGAATTAGACAATAGCTTACCATTCACCATTGGCAATGCTGTTAATGCCGAGGCATGTAGTAGCATCACTGGTAAAATAGGTAAGTACCAACCAGTTTTTCTTTCATTGAAGTAGTTCAAAGCAGTGTTGGTAACTATCACCACTATTATTGTAAAAAGGCAAAAAACAAATTTCAGGAATCAAAGCTCCTCAAATAAAATTAGAAATCTTTGCTGAAATGCTGATTAGTAAAGTACTTATCCTAACAACATTTCCTTTACAACAAAATTTCAATAAATGACAGCTTTTCGTTTTATATCTAAACATTCTACTTTGTATTTTGTCTGTGTATTTTATTTGAATATTTGATTCTAGTCAACAGTGGTACCGACAACGGAAAGTCAAAATTGAAGGAGTGCCTAAATGATTTATCTCAGATGTGCTTCATGGATGATGGGATCTCAGACTCCCAACTATGTCAGATAGAAGATGACTTTCTGTGTAACAAACAAAGGTAAAATCATTATCGGCTAATGAACAGTTGGAGAAAAATGCATTTGGATTTCCATAAATGAATTTCAGTAGTGCTCAAAAATTTATATCGTTTTTAGCTTTAATTTAATTGTAACGTTTATTTTATGAAAGTTACAAGCTATATGCAAGTGTGAGTGGATTTATGAATTATGATGTAAAATAAGCATGATTTTGAATATCAGTGGAAGACAAATCATTTGAAATTAACACTGAAATTAAGTCTGAAGTTTATTGTGTACAAGATATGCTAAATACGAAAATAATTCATTTCAGTAAACATATAAATAATTATGTGGGTATTACGTCTTTGCTTGCGTGTGTGAATTAAAAACGATTTTATAGCATTTCTTTGCACGGTTGCACAAGTTTTTTTGAAATGTTTTTTGTAGTACAAAAATGTCTCTAGATGTTAAAGGATCAAAAGATCGTCAAAATATGGAGCCAGCATTTTACAGTAGCAGATCACAAGAACCATTAAGGTTGCCAGAAAATCGCACCAATGTTTTACAAAACTTGGTACAAGAATTGTCTTTGCTAAAGTGAGTTAATAGAAATGAATGAAAAATTTGGAGCAGATAGAAAAATACAACAGGACGCTGATCAATTTCTGGAGAAAAATCTTACGTTGGATTAAAAATGTAATCAGCATCCATAAAGAAAATTGTTCTTTTACATAATCCTTGATTCATACATTTGTTCAGTTCAAGGTGCATGCCAAGACTGTGTGTAATTCCACTAAATGCATTACATGTCATTACATGCAGAGGTTGATACCGGACACCAACAAGTCTTTAATATGGGGTAGAGTTGTAATTCCCTTTTATTTGTCTTTCAGCAAAATGGTTTTGGGCTTCAAGAAGGAACTAGACAAATTTCCAATGAAAATTAACCAGAAAAGACCAACCTATGCACCTCCAAGAAGATAACTGAATGTCAAATAGATACTGCTATTACTACACCTAATGAGTATTTTTGCATTTTTACGTTTGTTGTCTTTGTTGCTTTTATAGTGTTGTTGTATCTTTTCATCCTGTTGTTTTCCAATAAATTTATTACAATAATTCAAATTTGAAAGTAAGCTAAAAGTATATAATCTCCTGGATCCACTTGCATGTAATGCTTGAACTGACATCAGCACCTAAATGCCATATGAAGGCCTCATAATTTTTAGGTGATGTACTAGACCTCCTGGTGGTTATTTTTAAATAAAACAAGTAAGAAAATCATTCCAAATAGTGCTATCAATTTTCCAATTTCCCATATGTTTATGAATTATAGAAAAAATATCTATGATGTCGTCATGGAATTTACAGAAGTTTGAGTAGCAAGTAGTAAAATAAGGTTTTCAGATAATCATGGATTTTTTTCGTTATATTACTTTCGACTACTTGTAACTAAATATTAAGCATGCAAACTAAATATTTTTGTTTTGAAGTAATATCATCTTGCAATAAAATAAAGCTTAAAATGTTCAGTACAGCTGATTTTGTGCGACCCGAATCCAATATGGCCACCATATTTCCTACATGGGTCAGGGTTGGTATGTATATATTACTAATTTGCAAGCATTTTGAAAGATCAAAATCACTAATAACAAACATTAGCTCTCCTAAGAAATTATTATGATTGCAGCACAATCTAGACACATTATTTAATATTTTTAAATGATCCCTGTAAGTGGCCAAGCGTTTTCTATATTTGGCACATGACTGTAAAAAAGAGCTGCTGATATCAGACTTTATAGCACTTAACCTTCAGTGAGATGCTCGTAATGAAAACTATGTAAACTATTTTACAGCCAGCATTCGGCTCATATTTATTACTCGGCTGCATAGCAAATGAAAAATTTTATTTTGCTCCAAATTTAAAGCATCCTAAATTTTTTAATCGATGTGTAATTTGGTTTAAATTTCTGAGAACTATAAATTATAATGATTATTTGAAAGTTTGGATACATTTTATGAACTTGTGAAGAAAACTTTTTAATATACACTAAATCAAAAAGCCCCATAATTTGGTGTCATACTGTTCAGCTTATGGCAAATAAGAATTACATTGCACAGATTAAGTGATCCGGTTTAGACTGTACTTTATAAGATCGGTCTTTGGTATAAGGATGTTCTGTTTTCGACTTTTTCAGTAAAACACTGGATTCATTTATAGCATTTTGTTTGTTTACACTAGTAATTTTTTTTCACATGCATAAATGCACATACATGCAGAATAAAAGACTTTGATCAACTTCCTAAAGTTAGTTGAAATTAATCAGTATAGCAGCTTTAAATCTCCATGTTGCTTTTCAAATCAGAAATACAAAATAATTACATCTCATCAGCAGCCATGGCACATTTCTTTCAGTCCACATTTTTATGAAAATAACTCTGTGATAACGGTCCTCAGCTAAATTATTTCAGTTGTTGGCCATGAGCTTCCCTGCTGTGATTTTGATATGACTTAAACTCTCTGATTGTATATGAGCTATATGCAATACACAGCTGCAACTTCTGTATGTTAAAACCCAGTGCATCTTTATTTCCATCCTGTAAGTAGCAGGTTCTTTCACCCAGACTTCAAGCACCACTGGAAGATTTAAAAGACACTTTACACTGCACTGTGGGGCAGTATTTGGTATGTTTATGCCATCATATCAAAATCATCTCGCTGTAAAAATATATGAAAACAAGTTAATCATGAGTTCAAAATTAACTACATGGAACATTGCTTTTAAAAATGTTTTATTGCTTTACAAATACCCACTTTCTTTATCAAACTTGTTGCGAATGACCTAACAAAGATATAAAAGCACCTAAAAGAATCTTGTTTAGTAATATAAGTTTACATACTTGATCTTGACAGTCAATAACAGAATCACAGTATTAAGGCCACTTAAGTTACCTTTTTAAAATCTTTTGAATCAAACAATTAGCTTTCTGAAATACAACACCAATCATATATAATTCGCAAGAAAATGTAGATAAAGGTATTTACCAATTCGTTATACTCCATAACCTGCTTTTTAATTTTGGAAGTGTCAGTCCATGTCACAAAATCTTCCATATTTCTGCAAGAAAATGTTTGCAAATCATTTTCTAAAAACTTTTATACTGAAGTTAGAAACAAACGCGCAAATGTCTTCAGCAACACAATGTTAGTCATATCGACTCTATTAGCTTGATCTCTTATTGATTTCAAATGGCTGTAAGAACTTGTGTTTAATTCATTTCTTACAATAATTACAATATTTTTATGGTAAACTGAAGTCAGCATCTCTTTTCAGAAGTTAATTCCCATTTTCATACTTTTAGAATTTATCACCAGTTCAAGCACTTCGTCTGCATCAATGTGGATCAACAAAAAATAGTCATGATTGTTTGTACTCCAACCAATGGAGTACTTAAAAAGGAAAAATACTCTGGCGATGTTTTTTTTGGGGGATTCAATTGTTCAATCAAACCTCATCCTGTCACCTAAAGAAAACAATGCTCAAGTCAACCCCCGATTGGCATTCTTATGTCACTCATTACCATAAAACCGTACCTTAATTCCCTAAAACATACCTTATTACAAGAAAAGCTGGATCAGTTATAACTTCAGGTCCAACCCGGACATCTCAACAACAGTCAAGGAATTTAACTTTACTATTTTCAAATCCTGTGTATGTTTCCCCAGTATAAAAATACATGTATCTCACTCATCAAACATAGCTACAATATGAATTTGGCACAATATGAGATGTCATGATCATTCCTAATTAATGTATCAATGTGGCATTAGATACAGAAACATTTTGTTATTTTTATGCACCAACAAAAGCAATATGATGTTATTAGGCTGTAGTCCGAAGCTCAAAAGCCGTCATCCGGTTCCACCCATTTTGGCACTAAAAAATTTTATCATGCAGAAGTAGATTTTATATTACTTAACACAAAAATAAAAAGTTCTCCACCCCAAATCCTGCAGTTTCTGTAAAAAATCCCGTTAAAATCGAGCGGTTTTTCTCACAGTGCAATCACCTTAACTTTGATGTAAATCGGTAAAGCGCACAACTACATTCAAACTAACCAATGAAATACGCGTTTGTTAACACGTGACTTAAATAGGTTCAATATGGCTGTGCCCATGGAAGTAAGTGAGGGCTCGTCTTCTAGCAGAGATTTCAACTCCAGGGACAATATCCCGCATCCAAATGTTTTTTACATCTCAGGGCTATTGTCCCTGAACCATTGTGTGAACTGGCCAGCGTCAGGTGGGAGAAATTATCGTGCAAATACATTAACAGAAATCTTTGAAAACGACAAATCTCTGTTACGAAATGCCATTGCAGATCAGGGTTACTGAGGTTCTCTCTTTATTACGAAGGGACTGCAAAATGGAATGTCAGTGCACAGTGTGAGAACCTCAATACCAGAAATCTAAAGGTAGCAAATGTTTTATAAAACACTCCTGTGAATATCTTACTGTTAAAATTTCTATATCAAAAAAATTCGCAGATTACTCATTAGCATAATACATTTTGTTACCCTAGCTTTATATGATGACAAAAAGGATACGACCCTGTTCTATAAATGTTACAGCCGTCTTTAAATTTTCTGCCATATGATTTCTTACTATTACCACTGGTAACCTTCTCCTAAAAAAGACAGATAAATAACACTAGTGAAACTGCTAGTTCAATTGTATTTGGTATGCAAATGGTACACATTCATTGCATAATGACATCAGAAACCACTGATGGACATAAACGTCACAGCTACCAAGAGACTGTAGAAATTTTCTCAATACATTTTTCACCAGAAAATATTTTGGATATAAGACTTTTGAGGGTTTTGGAGACTGTGCAACTTGCAAAATATTATCATTTCAGTGCGTGATATGAGGATTAGCCAAATCGGCTTTACGGAAACTAACAAGATAAAAGTCAATAAAGCAGGTGATAAAATAAAGCATATGACTGGGGGGAGGGGGGAATCTGTAGCAAAACAAGGTACCCTAATCTTATGAGAGTACAGCTTTTGGTTTGTTGATGTTATGTTCATATAGTAGTAATTGGAATTACCAACAGTGACATGATAATACTTGCAAGCCCCTTTGTACTATTTGGGCGACATCACAAATGAAGACAAAGCACAGTGCACAATATAGCAACAAAAGTGCATGTTGATTCAGACTGTATTGTTCTGTACTTAATGCATAAGATAAGTTAAAGTACATGAACAGATAAATGAGTGTTATATATTTTACTAACCTGCAGAACGATGTTGCACAAACTTGATCAGCTAATAGAAGACTTTTCTTTGTTGGGACTAAACCCATGGCATGTCTAAAAAGAAAATTTGAGATTTCTGATATTAAATAAGACAAAACATTTCCAAATAATACTGTTTCACATGACAGAAATAGAAAACTTGCAAGAATGTGATGTTATAAAGTGAAATTACTGATACTGCAGTAGTTGTACTTTCAGCCACTAGGTGTCAGCCTATCAGAACAAAAACTAAAATTGTTAATTTCAATATTCTGAGATGATATATTTTATCAAACCACGATAAACAATATTTCGATCTATTTCGATAATTTTGATCTGTAAAAAATAGTAATGATATCCTAAACTATCATTAAAAAAATCAAAAGTGTTACGTATTTCGTTTCCTGCAACATGTGTTAGAAAAACAAAGACAATATGTTATACTTGTTGAGTCTTAAATTAATATATTTAACAAACTTGATAAAAACAAGCCTGTTTATGCAGCAACGACCAAATAAACTGGTAGGTACTCTGTCACAACTGTATTTTCTTGGAAAATAAATTAAAAACACATCAAAGTATATCGTGTTATTTTTACAGGTTTTTACAGTAATAACGTGTTCTATATTTAAGTAACTGCAGTTATTCTATTTTTATTCCCTGCACTTATAACTTTTAATGATGCTATGCAATAATAACCAAAAATACTAGATTTATAGAAAAGAAGCCAAGCAGAAAATGTAAATATACCAGAGAAGTACATGGTGAATGATATTCATCCAGGTATTCATCAAGCTATGCTGGCCTTGAGAAGGTTATATATAGATAACCGTTATATAACCAAATCTCTGGTGTTTTGTAATCTTGGTACCTTTGATTTTCTTAAAATAAATTTGCCAATATGATAAATTAATCAAAACACATATATCAGAATAGGTTCACAATTTTTGAAGTTTTTAAAAATTAGGCTGGTATAGTGTCGTTAAACAATTTTTTTTTAAAGCCTTATATATTTAGTGGTGCCAATTTATCAGAAATCCACCCTTTTTCATTAAGATTTTAAAAAAATTTCAGCTAATCCTAGGATTTTTCCTAAATCCAGGCTATAAATTAACAAAGTATGTCATCTTTTTCCCTATTGGCCTGCACTGTAACCTATTTACCAGTTGGCCTGATTTGGCTAGTACAGTTGTTATCTGTTATCATACTTAGAGAAATCCATACTCCTGAGAAAACTTTCACTCAAGGTATGCTTAGCCTGAAAACATTACTGCTGGTGACTTATGGCCTGGCACAGTCCAACTTGGAGGGGTGACAGTGTGTATATGCTTCAAGCTATAGTCCTATAAACATATATTCTCTTAAAGTTTAATTTTAAATCATTTTTTAGTTACTATAGGACAAATGTGATTAATAGAAAAAACATAAAATCTCCTTGAAATTTACAAGGCAGAAAAACATATATCACTGACTGTACCTGATTGCTGGAAACTTATGATGAGAGTTGATAATTTAATTTTCACTGTCAAATCTGTTTATTTGGACACAGTTGATGGAAACAGTAGAGATAGGCCAAATGAAACAAATAAGGTTCTCTCTTGTGTAAGAAACTACAATACCTGTGGTGTTTCAAAAATAATTAGACTGGAATAAATAAACTAATGGGAACTTCAAATTAAAATTCATACTTACAAATGTGTGTAATAAAACTTATACCACAATAAAAGATGTTGAATACAACTGCACACTTCCAAATAAAGATGTAAGCACCATCTGCTCATAATAGATTCAGTCATTCACTCTTATGATTTTATAAACAAAAATAAAACTCTTTCACCATCCTACTTTGCAAAACATTTTTAACATTAAAAAATGTCAGCAAGTCCTACTGGTTTACTAGGATTCTGAGACCATCTCATTGACCAGGCATACAGATATACTATTATAGGCAGTGGCAGTATGGTTTCTCAGATTATCAGCAATTAAAATTCAGAACAGGGGTACCTTTTTCCGGCATGAAGTTCCAAAAACGTTTGCAATTTCACCCCACTCTGAATAAAAGTAAAAATTAATATTTGATGTTTCGTTTTCATCCCCGTATTACCCGAAAAGGGATGTGTAATCAGGTACGTATGCCAAGAAAATGCTGAAAAGGGATACCACGTTATCCTGATAATAAGAAACTGGTTTTTAAATTTGAACTTTTGCTGTTTTAGAACATTTAAAAAAAAAATTTAGTTCGATAGTCAGACCTGGGTTTTACGTCAAAATGTAGGTCTCACTTTTGAGTCATTGTATTTTTGTGGATATGATAAAGGTAAGATTTATGAAAACAGGTAGTCAAAAATTGACTATTAATAATAATAGCTTAATAAATCAACCATTCATTTGTCATATGCTCCTTTTTAATAATTATTATATTCACTTTAAGTGTGGTTCCCAATGCAGTATTCAATAAGCATCTATTTCCACTGTTTCCAGGTTCGAACCTGTTTCAATTTAACTGCACAATAACATATTTATCAAACGAAATTTCTAATTTGAGCATTATGTTTTGTTTTTATGAACGATAGGAATTTGTAAAACAACCTAATGTATCAAAGTTTTTACTGGGTAATATACATCAACACGTAATAAAGCAATATGTGATTTTGCAAAGTTAAGGGAAGGTATGACTTTGTTGTAGCTAAAAGCTGTTAAGCATCTTAAAGGTTGGGTGGAGCACTCCCAGTAGAAAACTTATTGAAGTCGGTGTCCTAAAAATTGGCTGTCTGAAAAAATGTGGTCAGTATTTAAGGAGATTTTTTAATAAAGTTAAATACTTTAGGGAAGACTATTTAAAGCCTACCTTGGTCATTCTGATGCAAATATGTGAAATTTCTGTAACATTACATAATCAGCCATAAGATGTTAACATTCTCATGCCCTTACCCTATTAAGGTTATCTATTTTTATACCATCAGCATAATTACATCCACACTGGATAAAAAGCAGATACAAGCTAGTCTATAACTATGTAAACTTGAACTTTTTTTTTCCTAGGATGTTCTCCAGATAGTATTGGTATAATGAGTCATAGATTAAATGTATAAAGTACAGCATTGGTAAAAGATGGACTCAGTTTTATGTTCTCATGCCCTTCAATAGTGAATTCAGCAGTGGGTATTAGGGTGAATCGATCTACCCTTTTCTGAAGCATTCACGTAAAATTCTTAAAAAGAGTTTAAAATCTGAAAAAAAAATCCACTGCTGCAGGAATATTAAAACTAACACTCACAGATACAATACTGAGATCACAAATTGTGGACTTGAGTAATCCATTTCTTTTTATTCAATTTTTGAACTCCATATTCAGGCTGGTTCCTGTGTGATTTTAGCGCAGAATTTTATTTGAATGTTTAAAACACTGATTTTTGTTTTTAACTTTTACATAAAACTAGATGTACTCTACAGGAATCTACATCTTCCCTATGGATATTTTTAACTAATGCCTCAAAATCATATCTCTGCTACACCCCAGAAGCTGTGAAAGGTACCCGAGAGTCTGATCATTTTTCGATGCATCAAATGTAAATTTAAATACCTTAGTAAAAAATCACCCTAAGTGCAAATAAGGTACCCTTTTTTGTATATTTGATAAAATTAATGTGTTTTGTTTGATGTGTACCAGCCAGTGATCTGAGGTGGACACCAAGGAAAAGGTACCCCCATCCCATAACGAAATTCGCCAATAAAGGTGATCCAAACCAGCGATATATCCACCCCGGGTGAAAACGCTCAAAACTAATCCAAATTTATATCAGAACAAAAAATTCTGATCCACATTAATACTGTATACTCAAAATAGAGACTTCTATAAAATTAAAATCAGTGACCCAATATTTGTGGCATTGGGTGGTAAAGGTACAGATGAGAGGTAATGATGCAAAAGATGTCTACAATATAACTTCGATTTCCAGGTGAAGGGGTTTGGTGACAACTTTTTTTTAATCCTTTTTATATTTTGCTTGACATCAGCTGTGGTGCTTTTAGGTACAAGGAACATGTGCCATTATTCTAAGCACTTGATACATTTCCTTAAATATCACAATCACATAAGCTATAATTTTACATCTATCCTATGAACCAAAAAAAACAACAAGAGGTCTGCTGGTGCAGACAGATGCCCATCATAAGATGTAGTTTCTTTAGTTGTATAAAAGCCATCTTTGTATATTTGAGAGTTTTGAGGTTGATATTAGAGGGAAAATTTCAAATTTTTGGTAAAAAGGAAAAAAGGTGGTTTAGCTTTGTCTTTCCTGAAATGGCGTACCAAATATAAAGCTGATCAGATAAAACACGATGCAGTTATTGTGCGACAAAGAAAGTGTTACGCACAACAAAAAATGTCGAAGATTCATATCGGCATTTGACCTACTTC
>JAOXYB010016665.1:0-19029 GCA_028565635.1 Phoronis ovalis | reverse complement strand
GTGTGTAAAGAAACTGTTTGATCTTTTCTTTCCCGACACCTTAATTCTTTCGCATCAAGCTGTACCCACGCAAATATTAGAACACCAATAGTTGTCATGCATTTATAAATCAGCTTATCTAGCTTGCAGACACCAGTCACAGTAGACGTACGTGGATTTCAAGTAGCACCTGTGAATAATCATTTGTCGTCAAAAATGAAAGCCTATTTGGTTATTGCACTTGTCGCCAGTGTTATTTCATGTAGTAAGTGATATTTGCAGTAAATAAAAGGGTTACTGTCGTATTATTTTGATGTCAATTTTCACAAATGCAATACAAGCACTCAGAATGAGTGTCTCAGTAATTATAAGATAATTAATTGTAATAATTGTGGAAATAAAA
Source organism: Phoronis ovalis (assembly GCA_028565635.1). Taxonomy (NCBI): domain Eukaryota; kingdom Metazoa; phylum Phoronida; family Phoronidae; genus Phoronis; species Phoronis ovalis. Next base: position 18,647 of record JAOXYB010016665.1, on the reverse strand, counting down.
AAAAATTCTATGTATACTAATTCTAAATAATTATTATAGCAAACTAACAAAGTCAGTAAGATTGTATATTTAGAATAGACGTATTTTTTAAATTAACCCATTTTTTTAAAATAAAAACAAAATTAAGAAAAAGTACAATCAAGCATTCTTCATTAAATAACAACCATTTGATAAAAAAATGGAAAACATGGTAATTGTTGGCAGTTTCTCTCTATCATGTGTATTTGATAATGAACGTAAATTACAAGTTAATATATCCCACTCTCCCGTGTCACCCTAAAATTCGTATGCTATTTTTGATGTTTTAGTGGAAAACCCGGGGCCGACTCAAATCAGTGGATGGTACGCATATTTGTGAACAAAAACGTATAAAAAGGATTATGTAAAAATACAAACAAAGCACGTTAACGCGTGTTACGCTGTAAAGGGTTAATTTTTCGATCAAAATATGCAAAAAGGTACCTTATTTGATTGTCCGTAGGGTGATTCATTTACAGGAGTATTTTAATTCCAGCCCTGATTAACAGGGTATCTAAAATTTCTTTTAGAGAAAAGGGATCAAAATTTAAAACTGGAAAAATGCATTTATAAATTAGGGGCTTTTCAAAAACCCATTCACAAACATGGGCACCAATTATTCCGTTGAGTCGGACCGCGAGGGGTGAAAAAAGGCATTTTTATTCAGCGCGAGTGATACAGCAGTACCTAACAGGATATCAAATTTCAGACTTATTGTTGAATTAATGTTCCTGTTAATTAGAAAAGTTCCTAGCTGTTTTGCATGCCCATTATAAGTTCCTATAGCCGATTGTAACTCAAGGTTTGACAGCAAGAAATTAAGAAAATCAATTATAATAAGTATCCTTACATGTAGCATAGAGTCATACGATAAATGTGAGCTAGGTTCAAATTCATATTTATGCACATCATAGATGAATTCACAGGAGATCGTAATACTCACCATTTTTACTCAATAACAAAAGAGCTCATAGGTCATATTATAGGAGCATTGTAATCCCAATTGTACTCGTCCATGTGGACCGATTTCCGAATACTTATTGTTGGCAATGGGGAATTATAACGGTGATATGCGAAACAAGAACTTTAAAAAAAAAGGCAAATTCGAAAATTATGAAATTTTGAAACCTGTTACCTAGTACCTGAATATCACTTATGCTGATAAAAAATGTTTCAATCTTTTCCCCACTAAAATATTAAAATAACATACGAATTTTAGAGTTACAAGGGAGTGGGATATATTAGACTTTACTTCTATTTGTATTACAGCACTGGCAATTAGTTGCTACGAGTGCAGTGGATCTGGCTGTGAAGATCCGTATGTGCCGAAAGAAAGTGACAAAGATTGCCCAGCTTCAACTAAAACCTGTGGAAAAACCGTAGATTCAGGCAATATGTGAGATAAATATATAATACTTTATATAATTATATCATGATGATATTTGTATGCCCCGGTCCTTTAACATGCATTCGGGCAGACCATGCATATCTATTAATTAAACATTTACAAATTCTGCATAATTTTTAACTTGATCTAATCTGTAATGTATAAAAATTTGTACTGAAACAGCAGTATCCAATATTTTAGGTGTGGTCACTCGTTCCTGTGGAACAGGCAGCCCTTGTAAAAAAGACGGCAACTATAGAAACAAGCGATATATAAAAGACTCAACTGTAAGCGTGTGTGTTAATTGTTCATACAATACTTGCAACGGTGCAACCACGACGAAAGCTTCACAAATTATTGCCCTACCAATTCTGCTGGCTATTTGGAAACTCCATCAGGAATGAATACATGGGACAGAAGCCAAGAAATGTCTGTTATAATTATGCATGTACGATAATAAATCTATGGTAAAACATCTAGCTAATGAAAATGTAATCTATAATCATTATACGAATCACTCATTATAATTTGACCATTTGTAATGTATAATCTATGTAAAATATATAATAAGGCGAAACGAAAAATAAGCCTTGTTTAAGGGGCGTGATCGCTTCAAATTTTGACGTTTTCACTTTTATTTTTTAAACTTGTTTAACGGGCCCAACCACTCAAATTTCGGCGTTTAAATTTGTTTTAAATTTATTAAATCAGAAAAGACAAAAACTCAACTCGCACAAATTCTCGCGGTGCTGTCTAATTCAAAATATTTCTTCCTTTCTTTTAACATTAAAAAAAGCCCGACTGACTCGGGTTTTGAGGGCTTTTGCTCGTTAAACAACTTTTATTTTTGGTTGGCCTATTGCTTGAATTCACATGAATGCCAAAATGATGGATTAATTTGTTCCACGTCCTAATAAAAGTGAGAATAAATACAGATACGTACGTTCTGCTTTTTATTGATTATATTGTCCCAATTTTCTCGTTGTTAATGGCGTGTCATTGGAATGGAAATGCGGTAGTGTCGTAAAAATAAATGTCAGGGTACTGTTGACTGTTGTATGTGTATTCGTGTAGTACCTTCCTAGGAGTACATTTTTTTCCGACATAGAACCATTCAGCAATACTTGAGTAGCATACTGACTTTGGCAGAGTAACCTTTACGATATGGTTACATTTTAAAAATTGTTTCAGCATGACTTTTACATGCGTACAATTTCCAGAAAGTTCAAGAATAATTTGTTATATAGTACCTAGTCCTAATTGGTAATTACGTGGCACATTATATGTATCCGGGTTTACATCCTAATATCAGATGTGCTGTATTATCTTTCGTTTGAAGACGGCGTAAAAAGGTGATTACGAACACATGTCCTTACTACCACATATGGTACAAATTAAGACATCAAAATCATAATAGTAGCTTTGGGATTAATTAAGAGCTTTATTTAGATTTCTAGAACAATTTCTCCCGGGCAATAATTTCTACGTACAGCTTCAGTGAAACCAAGGTTCCACCAAGTGGTCGATAGTAAAACAATCCAAACTTGATAAACCTACAGCAACTAATTTTACTCCCACATCTTACATCATTGATTAATATATTGCAACAACGACGAATGGAATAAAACCAATGATTGTATAGACGGGATTTAGCTTAATAGGTATCCCTGGTACACCTGAAAAATGTTAGGAAATATTACCGTTATGCTTAAAAAAACTGTAATCTGCATGCACATTATCAGGCTCGGGATTAATCCCTGGACCTCAAATAGCAAACTTTTGGTGGAACTGAATATACCAGGGCTGAATAGCATCGGTCCTAATTATTATTGGGGAACCCTGTAAAATTCCTGGATCTGGAGTGGACTGTATCCAGTGTAGCAGAATTCAGATTTTTTATATATGAAGTTAAGAACATACAAATAAAACACATTTCATATGGAGTACTTATATTGATTTTATTGTTACCAAAGCAATCCAAACATCCAAGCAGTTTATTTGCAGCCAGTAACATAAGTACATTACATGGGAAGGAGTGACACCAGGTGACATAAACATTTCAAAATTTGACAATGTTAAATTACAATTTATTGCCTTTACAACTATGTACAAAATATTCTCTTTTTATTTAAAATACAATGAATCACAAACATTTCATTTTGTAAACTACTAAAAGTATATGGATTTCAATCACTATGAAAACCATTTGTGTCACTTGCGACATATACTTTACTACATTGGTTTGCCTGCTGTGGGCAATTATACAAGATTCTACTCGTTCTTTTCTCAAACACGGGAAAATTGAACACAGAAACTACTTCACAAATATCAAACATTAAGACAATGCATATATGCAAGACCTGGCAATGTTAAATTAAACAATTTATTGCCTTTACAACTATGTACAATATATTCTCTTTTTTAAACATACAGTGAATCACCGGAATTCCATTTGGAAACTATCAAACAACTATTCTATTATATGGATTTCATTCACTATGAAAAATCATTTGTGCATTACTTTTGTGCTAGGAACAACTACCAATAGACAATGTATTTGAGTTGTAGAAAGTGGTTGATTAGTTCTTCGGGAATTGGATTCCATACCAATGTTGACTATAGTTTGACAAGGTTGGACTGTTTCATTCAGGAGGGGTTGGACTGTTTCATTCAGGAGGGGTTGAACTGTTTCATTCAGGAGGGGTTGGACTGTTTCATTCAGGAGGGGTTGGATTGTTTCATTCAGGAGGGGTTGGACTGTTTCATTCAGGAGGTAGTAAAAGTGAACACACTACCGCTGCACTTCTTGCGACTCTTTTTCTTGTTTCTGTTGTTCTTTTTCCAATTTCTCGGCTATTTTCTCCTCCTCTTCCAATAAGTATTCTTTTTTCATGAGTTCGATAACACGACGCATTTGTGTCCCACTTAATTTGACATTCTCGCTGCCTAGGGTTTCTAGCACCTACGAAACAAAAAAAAAACAGATATGTACTTCAATTATAAAAGTAATGTGAAGTGTTGCTGGCAGTTCTCTTGGAGATGCTCAAAATTGATCTCTTGGCAAAGACATTATTTCTGGTAAATCCTAAACAGCTTCGACTTGTAGTTTACTATTGTATTGTATTGAATCAAACCTTTAACAGATGATCCACTTCAATCCTGCCATCTTTATCCTCATCCAAAACCTCAGCGATGCGCTGCAACCTTGTCTCATCTGGAACTTTTTGCAGGCGTTTTAAAGCTACAACCATTTCATTGATACTAATTACAAACTTCCTAAAATGTGAAACAAATAAGCATTTATGAAAAGTAAATATTGTAGTGGAACAAAAATTTGCAAATACAATTTTCCACTACTTAATAACTTTTGTTGTTTTTTACATGATAAAAAAGAGCTGTTTGTACAAATGTCTGTAACTGAACAATTCTCTTGACCACCTTAAAACAGCAGAGTTAAAAATTAATTATAATAGCTCAAATACAGTGCCCACACTAAGGAAGAAAGTAGCCATTTTGCTTTCTGCATTCACCAGGAAGCGCAATCATTGTTGATGTCAAAAATCTTTATTCTGCAGTTGAATGAACTTTACTTTAGGTTTGTTCCTTTATAAATTATCATGGAGGGGGGACATGCATATTTTGCTTTCCCCCCGTAATTCAAACTAATTTCTCCTCCTCTTCCCTCATAATAAAAATTAACTTGCCAGTACTAAACACTTTTTCTAACCTCCCCAAATTAAAACTATACAGCCCGCATATCCCCATTATTTTCAGGTTCCCCATCTTGATAATTTTCAATGGAACAGCCCTTATTTGAAATCCTTCTGAAAGTAAATGAATAATTATCCAATGACATTTCATGACATTCTTACTTCTGCTTAGTAATCTGGTCCATCATATCTTGCATTTTTGAGTCGTCCTTCTTTAATTCTTGTCTTCGTTTCATGCGCACCTCTTGCACTTCAATATCTTCCATAAGTTCCATACGTTCATCATTTAGTTCAGCGATATTGGTGTCTAACTGACTAATTAGAGTGTTAAGGCGTTTGCTTAAACGCTTCGCAGCTTTGGATTCACGAAGGTCTGTTTCTGATCCGCCAGTAGCCACGACAACTTCACGTAGGTCTTGCAAGTCCTAAAGTGAATCCAAAACAATAGAATGGCATTATTTGAAGATCTAAGTATTTATGTTTTGGTTCCCTAATTTTCATTACTGGGGACAGGAATTAAATGCCAGATACTCAGCAGGTATGGTGGCAGTTTAACCTTTTGCATCAATTACTGCCTATAAAGTGAAACCAGCAGTTCTCTGCCTTGTAACAATTTTTTGGAAAACCCATTCTTTAGGTTGAAATACTTTATTTTTCGTAAAAAACACTGTTTTAAAATACCTCTTGGTAATCCGATAATTCCTCCTTAATTTTCTTTAGCTCTTCATGTTCAACATCCATTTTCTTCTCTTCAGCAATATTTTCCAGCACTGTTTCAATTTCTTCCAAATCTTGAGAAGACAACTGTTCTTCCTGTTCTGCAAGTTCTACAAAATTAACAAGTGTTATAATTAAGCTTTGGAATGCAGGTTCAATCACATGTATCACAAAACAACTTTAATTAGTAACAATGAAACTGTACACCTTTAGTAATAATGAACTTTGAAAAGCTTTACTATTCATTTCATAATGGATAAACAGTCAAGTTTTTGCCAAAAGACAAGGTATCTTCCAAAACATCTATATAAGAGTGAAAATGAGATAAAGACCTAATATGTATAAGTCGATTTCAAATTTTTATGAAAACAAGCATATTAAAAATCTGGGTCTGACTTGCACACAACAAAACAGCTTGATCACGACCAGGTGGATCTCAGGTAAATTACAAAATCCACCTGGTGACAAAGCCCATAATTGCTGTTTTGCCATGTTAAATATACCATCCAGATTCTTTAAGAAAACTTGCAAGAAACTGTGTACTCGGAAACTCAAAATGTACTTATTCACATTAAATCTCTACGCCATTTTCATTTTGATATAGCTGTTGTGGAGGTTAGTTTGTTTATCCCAAAGTTATCACAAAACTTCAATTCTTTATCCATCATGAAAAGAATACTAGTAGAATCTAAGTGTCAAGTTTAGCAATTAAACTTACATGAGTTAAATGCAAACATTTGGTAGAAATACTGACAATTCCAGAACACCAATATAACCCAAGTGAAACGAATTGCGACTTTATGATATCCTGCCCACATGATTTAATGTTCAAAACGTTACAAAATTGTAAAGCAGCGAAAATGAGGTGCAGCAAAATAGTCCTCCCTTTTTACACTACCTTCTTCAGGTTTAGCTGCGACAACAGGTGCATTGTCGATTAAACTCTCAACTGCTTCCTGTACGGCAGATGCCTCTGCTTCAGCCTAAAATAGAATAAATCATAACACTGTATTTATTTTATGACACTAAGAAATGGATAGCATGCACCTTATTAACTTACGACTTCGCATTGTAGTCCGTATCCATCTAACCCTAGAACACATCTGAAGGCAGAAAACTGAAAGGCTTATTCTTGGTATATATATCAGATAAAAACAACGTCCTTACTTTGTATTGGTAATCAACCCATGCTACGCACTCATCTGAGTTTCACTATAACTAGTGAGCCTCACACGTCTAAACACTTGACCATGCAGACAGTGGAAGATGATTATAGATTTATGAACAAAATTTCCTAGCTAAGTTCAAAATGAAAGCTAGTGGTTTATGATGCATGTACATAGGCAGAACATTTCTAGAAATCATTTGTAATCACAATATGTTAAAGGTGATAAATCAACTCAAGAATCTAATTTTGTTACAGTTCAGGTAAGGACATACCTACATAAAGTTACATGATATAACAGCATACCTTGGCTTTAGCTTCCTCTGCTTCTTGTTTGGCTATCTCTTCCTTTTCTCTTCTAATGGCTTCTTCCTCTTGTTTGATTAACTCTAACTTGGCAATATTATCCACTTCACCTGCTGTCTCTGCAACTTTCAGTTTCACCTCATCCGCCTACAAATCGTAAATGCAAATAATTACTTGCTGAACACTCTTACTATCAACAAGGCAACTGGCAGGTATACAGTTCCTTGAGGTGACCTATTTAAAACAAAATTTACAAAAAATACAGCTGACTGGTGACCTTTTTAAAGCAAAATTTACAACAAAAAAACAACACTTCGGCTGACTGAAAAAATACAAGCTTTGTTTAAAAATATTTTCAATCCCTTAGCTGAAACCTGTGCATACTTTTAACTTGGACACGAAAAAGTCAAAGATTCAGAAATTGCTGCAACGAGGTTGATACTTGTTACACTTAATTCTTGGCGATGTAAATAGCTAATAAAAAATGCTGCATAGTTAGTAATTTCAAGCTGGCCAGAATGACAAGAAAGAAAGAAGCAATTTGGATATTTCAGTCGTTGAAATAAACATTGATCTTAATCACGTTCCAAATCACTGACTGTGACAGTAAGGTGAGAACTTACCGATTTTTCTGGCAAGGATGACAGTGTCTGTTTCAACTGATCCTCAGTGGATAAATGTTCAGGTAAATACAGTGCCCTTGACAGTAGTAATAGAGATGTTGGTATTTTTTCTTTCAGATGAAGATCTAACCATTGTTGAAGCTGATAGCGTAAACGGGTTTCTGGGACACCAAGAGCTCTCATTCCTCGTTCTCTAACAGCTTGCTGAACTTCAGAGACGGTTAAATTGTCAACCCCTTCCTTGACAATCATCTGCACACCAAAACAGTGATAAAACTATCTAATAGCATCACAACATGGAATGGTACTACACAGTCAGTGAAGCTACATACATACATACTAACACACAAAATTTATTTTTATGGTTTCTGGTTGATGTTTCATATGTCCATGATAATCTCACACCATTGCTAGGAACTGGGCAATCATATGCTCATAACTACAGCTTAGTGTTTAACCAGATGTCGTAGCCATATTAGTCAATCACGCTAAATTTCTAATAAATCTTGCCTGAGAGTCTTAATTTGTCTACATTGGATTAACAGTAGCAAACAACAAACCTTATCATCAGCTTTTAATTGTCGCAGCCTCATTCTCAGTTGAAACTCTAGCATGTTGTTTGTGCCTATAGCTGGCAACTCTAATACTTTACATAATGCCATAAGTTGACCTCTGGTTAAATTATCAAGAGTGACTTCATCTTCAAATAGTTTAGAAAACTTCTTGATGTCTTCATTACTAACTTGAGTTCCTTCTTTTCGGACCTAAAAATACAAAGAAAATTCAAAATAACTTCCTACTACTACCACATATGGTATTAAGCAGTATCCTGCCCTAGGATATGGTATCATAGTGTTTATAAATAGATACTAGAAAATCAGAACAAACATTTATCGCTGAGGCACATAACCGTCCAATAAATGTTTCCTTATTTCATCAACCATCAGACCGTCTATAGGCAAACTCAAAGGGAATTCACACTTAAGAACAACATATTCAGAAACATAATTCGGAAGCAATTATTATAAATTTTGTATCTAAGAGTAAGTGAAACACAACAGTTGTGTAACATGTATTTGTTCTCTAGGGATGTGAAAGGTATTCAATAATTCTCAGTACAGAATCTTATAATAATTGCTTCTGAATTATGTTCCTGGACATGTTGTTCATAAGTTTGAATTTCCTTTGAGAGTGTCTTCATGGTCTGATGATTCACAAAATAAAGAAACATTTGTCAAACACTTACTTATATGTCTCCAAAAATAATGTATCAATTTATTTAACCTCAGTTGTGGCTTTAATATGACACCAAATACTCAAGTCATGTCAAATTAGTTTACTTTAATTATGATTAGCATTCCAGGTCTATTATAGGTATTAAGGATTATATTATTCAGATTTGTTTAATATGTGTAGCCTTATTCCCTAAGTTTTTGTGTACCCACTAGTTAACCCCAACAAGCCATCAAGTTGTATAAAGCAAAGGATGCATAGTAAAATACAGACTATAACCTGAATGCATAGATTACAGTATTGATACCTTTTCCATAAACGCAGCAAATTCAGAAGCTTCCACTCCAGTCTTCTTTCTCTTTTCTACAGCAGTTTCTTCTAGAGTATCTTGTAGAAACTTTGCCATCTCTAGTTTACCTTTCAATTTCTTTCTGATTTTCTCTTGCTATAATGGTTAAAATACAAAAATACAGTTGAGATCGCATGCAAACAATATTATCAATGTCTAAATGAGCAGTTATGCAGTTAATCTGGTAATTGTAATAAGCATATAAATTTATTCATATGTGTCACCAAAAAGTCCTAACTGCAGCCATGCACTAATACATATACATATTAATTTTGATCACAACATAATAGTTTTTTTTATGCTGGTGTCAGCTGTTCATGATTTTGGCTTCTATAAACCATAGTCAATGCATAACAGATGAAACAAATTAATTGTAATAATAATGTTTGATTGTATTACACTGTGGCAGCACCTACTGGTGATGAATCTGTATCAGTGATTGAGCCTTGGACGATTATTTAAAAAATGTTTTTAGAGGGGGACAATTGTTAGAGGGGGGAGATTAATAGAGAGGGGGCAATTATTAACTTCTTTATACTCCTGGCATGAATATTTAAGATTTTTAAATCTATTGTTTGTGATATATTTGGCAGTTTATCAAACAAAATTGGTTATTTAAGTGAAATTCTGTGTCTAATGCAATTTTCTTTCAAAAGAAAAACACTTCCAAACAAACTTAACAGTACATTTATATCATACTCGCATTAATTCAAATGGGTCATCAACTAAAATTGCCGCCCCGAGGGTGATTATTAGAGAGGGATGATTATTGATTTATTTTAGTCACCAGAGGACGATTATTAAAGCAGAGGGCGATTATTAGTATTTTCATTCCGGTATCTGATGTTTCTACAAATTACAGTTCATATTGGTATGCAACTTTGTTGCCACATTGCATAGAACTTCACTCTAATATCACATTCATTCAATCCCCAGTAACAAGAGCAACTGATGGGTATATGAGACCAAGTATTTCACACCAAGCCTAAAAAACTGGATTCTAACTATAGGCCAGCTGCTTTAGTCCTCTTAATGATTTAGACATCACAAACCAAAGCACAAAAACAAATGTGCAAAGTAACAAAATATACATTTCAAAATTCCTAGGTATCAATTTTCCTCTGAATGCAAAGCTTGCTTTACTGGATGCACATACCTCTGTATTTTCTGTTTTGAAAGTACTTGGTAACATACTTGGGAAGAGTTTAAGAGCCACTGGCAACAGAAACTCCATAAAAGGTACAATAACAAACACCAAGAATGGTACAAGACGGAACAGGTCGGCTGTGGTTCTTACAAGCTAAAATAAATAATGAAACCTAATCATAAACTACAAGTATTATCACGTCACGCAATGCAATCTAATGATATGCTACAATTTATTTTAAAGTAAACTTTTAAACAACCAGATCTTTTCATGCTGATCAATAAAATATTTTATCAGATGGCGAAAACAAAAATGACAGATTCAAAATCAAAGTTCCCAATTATTCTCTTGGACATTTCTAGTTTTGCATAAAGCAGATAAACAATGCTTGTAGAATTGTAATGCACAAATCAAACAATAACTGGAAACTTATAACAAACCTGTCTCCTTTCCCTTCTGCTCAAAGATTTTCCTTTTAACAGATGCCATAGCAACCGTGTGCATATTCTCATATCAATAAATAACAATTTAAAACCACTGTAATAATGCTTCAATTCAGCAACAACTCTTTGCCATAGTGTTTTCTTTGGAACTACCGCTTCTACTTCTGGTTTTGCATCAACAGTGGCTGCTATTGGAGTTGTTTCCTTTTTTTTTCCTTCTGCCACTTTCTCTTTTAGAACTTTTACAGTCAGTTCAACTTTGGACTCGTCTTTGAGAAGAATTCTACATGTGTGAAAGCCCCTATTTAGCACTGATCCAAAAATTAAATTATCTTTTCTTAAGTTTTCATTAAATAAATAATCTCCTGAATAACTTGAAATAATTGATGAATTTGGGTTTGTTAACATTTGAAAAGATATTGTACTATATGATTTAGTGTCCGAGCCTATACACTTCCCATGTTGAATATGCGATTGAATTGACCGTAAGTCTGAATTTGGCTTGAATAAAATTCTTTTGTGTACATCATCTACTGAACATGAATGTAGAAGACTTGACAAACAGTACTGGCCTGGAATTACTTGACTATGCAACCAGTTAAGTGAACTGCTGGTTTGTTTGTGTACATTCCTGCAAAAAGAATCAAGGACTGACTAACAGAAATAATGATGTTGTCAGAAACATCGCAAAGTTATGATTCTGTAAATATTTACCACTTCCGTAAATACCCACGATTCCGTAACTCGTAAAGATACTTACACGAGTTGTAAATGTACGTTTTTGCTAACAACGTATTTTGCTTCCATAAGTCATGATTTATGGAATTGAAACTTTACAGTTTTCCGACAATGGGCCCCAGGTCATGCATGACTAGACATGCACATGGGTCAGATAGTTCCCACTCACTGCCCAGATAATACTTTTCTTTTTTACTTCTTTCTGGTAGCAAAAATAAGATCTTTATCTGAAGGAAGTTATGTTGTTGTGTTTTTTTAACTCATGGGTTATATTAAAACCTCCTTATTCTGATTATTTACCATATGTACATTCAGATCTAAGAAAACCTAACCTGAGCTTATTCGGGATCTGATGAAATCTCCCCATCTTTCTGTGCTGATCTGGAAGAAAATCAAAAGTTTAAGTATAAACGTCTACAGCCAAAATACAGCTCAAATCATTTGACCTATAACCAAAAATCTAACAACTGGAATATTTTAGTGACAACAATACAGAGTGAATTATTGTAATGCTGGAAGACCGGTGCCGTTTTAAAACTAGAAACAGATGTTTTCTACCTCTTGCACTTTGCAGGAGTTAGTCAATCACGTGAGGGCTGTTGGTGGCTGCATTAGTTGTGTGTTCATACAGGAAAACAATTTAAAGAGCATCCAGAACAAACTCTATTAGGAATAACTAATGACAGTGGGGGTTTTGTACAGTTGGATCATTTGCGCCAACTAGCGAAGAACAAGCCTGCACACTCCAAACTAAACTAGCTTGGTGTCCTCAGTTTGGTGTCTGTGTTTTCAGTTTACTCAAAGTAAAAAAAATCGAACATCCAAACTAAAATCCTGTAACGGTGTCCTGAATGAAGTATTTCAATCTTTTATCACAATAGTAATAATTATGAATTATTAATTAAGTTATAGACAAAATAAAAATATGGTAGCGCAAAGGCACAATGGTTGGATCAAATTTGTGTCTTAGTCAATTTATATTCAGTAGTGTTTACCCAGGAATGATAACAAGGACCAGACAGAGTGGTTATGTATTTTTTAGATAACGTAGAGATAAACAAGAAGACAAGTAAACTCTGATGAAATTTGTTGAAAGGTTGCCTCACACCATTCGCAACTAGCGAAAATGACAAAATAAATATTAAATGCAGGTGCTGTTTAGTATTTACATCTAACGAAACAAATTCAGACATAAATCAGAGTGATTATCGTTTGCCATGTTATCTTAACAGCCAGGAGAGTTGAATGTCATGCACTTCGAAACTCTAAACAAATCGTCAAATGAATGGGAGATTAAAGTTAAACTGTAAACAGGAATCCCTGGATGAACAGGACTGGAGTAAAGTCCGAGTCTCGTGATATCTACCACAATAAATACATTTTTGTACGGATGTTTACTTACAAACAGATACTCCACACCAGCTCCGCTTCAAGTGTCGAACGCAAAGTGCTCCAATTATTGACATTTTCAAAGTAAAATCTCGATTGTACCGGTGTGTGCCTGCACTAGATGGTGGCCATGAGAAATCGAGGCTCATGGGAAAATCATTCTGCCGGTCACCGAGAGGTCATTGAAATAAAAATTGTATTTTTGTGCATGTGCCATTTTTTTCAATTTTTGGAATAAGTTAGAACAGGTAGCAATTGTTTTTCCAACTGATAAATAATATGCAGTTTCTTTGCATTCTCGTTTGGGCGGGATTTTGCGTTTTTTTTAAAACATGGCGGCCCCTTCGAAAAAGCGGAAGTTTGTAGAAAAGCAACTTGAATTGAAATTTCCCGATGTTGTCATCTTCATAGCACCAGAAAAGATTCAGAAAATGCGATTAAAGCTAATGACGCAATCTGCAGTTAAAAAAGGTTTTAATATTAAAGACCAATTCGGGTAATTTTTGCCATTGTTATTTTCTTGACTAGGGAGCTAGGGGCCGGGCGGGATCGGACAGGCCTGTGGCTGTGCCTGAATATCAGAATTGTTTACTTGATAACTTGTTGGGGTACTGAAAAAGCCTTAGGCTTATAAACACTCCAGTTATATAATAAGATAATTACGATAAGTGAAAACGGCTAGCTCCCCGGGGTCTATTGACAACTTATTAAGTCAACCCAATATCAGATATTGAATATCTGACGTCAGTATTGGACCTATTGAAGTATTATTAGGACTAAACTCTAAAGCCAAACTGACCGTGTCAGATATACACACTATACCGGACTATATACCAGTCGTACCCCACTTGCCCTGTACACTTAACATTGTATGTAAACAAAAACACACTGTTCTAACCCGGATTTACCCCTATCCCTGAATGTGTCAGAGCAACATTTGCCAACTAGGGGAAATAGACAAGTTAAAATTTCTTAACTACATTTTATATGCAGCCGCACTCGGGAGCCGCACAGCAGTTAATAGTTATAAAATCTCTAGTTCTTTGTCATTTTAATGTATTTTTTCCTGAATTATGCTACAAAATATTTCCTAGTTATTCTACATAATACTATATCCTGTTAATGCTACTTTTGAAATCTACCAAAATAGGTTTCTTTTAACTGCTTGAAATTTTCTCATTTACTGCAGACATGAGGACATTATTGCCGAAGTTGGAAAATTATTAGGACAATATTGTAAACTGCCAAAATATGTCAGTTTTTTGTAGTTCTTCGTGAATAATACCACAACTGTTAAAAAAAAATTATTTTTTGCCTTCCTAAAGTATGGACTAAAATAAATAATATTCAAGTCACTGGGCAATATGGCCACTCCTGTAAAATATGGGTAATCATACATGTTAATAAAAAACAATTTTGATGAAAAAGGATATGGTTTTTAACCCTGGTCTTATTTAGAGTCTGTTTTGCATGACAATTAAGTCTTGCCTAAGTGACCAAAGCGGGTATGATTTTTAACACTGATCTTGCATAGTGTTTTCACAATGACTCTTTAGAATCCAACATTTGGTGTAAGAGTCTTGTTTGTTTTTTTGTATGTCGAAAAATTTTGGTTTTTAATAGTGTACCAATTTTAGCATAAGTCTTGCTTATGAGTCCATTTTTGAAACCTAAAAAAATAACACAATTCACATATATAAAATGCCAAGAAAGATTTGTATTTACAGCCCAGAAGTAACACATGTTGTAACCGAAGTTACAGAGCAAGATAAGGTTTTAAAAAATCTTCAACTTACTGAATGGGACTCGGATAAAGTAATGGTAAACACATTATGGTTCAGTGAGTGCCTGAAGGAAGGTCAACCAGTGGAAGTCACAGAGAGGCATAGGATCCCTCGAGGGGAGACAACAACAGAGAAAAAGGTACGCAGCATTTTTTAAACTTTTCAATCTGGCATTTCTAATGCAAATCTACCGTATCTTCAGTAATCGCCCCCTGCTATAATAATTGCCCCCTCTAATAATCGTCCCCTCTCTAAAAATTGCCCCCGAGGCGGCAGTTTGAGTTGTAGGTCTATTTGAATTAATACGAAATCATCGCATTTTAATTCATAATTATGTGTAATTGATTAGTTATATGGGTTTTAAGGAAAAATAGTACTATTTATTAGTAATATTTCTCTAAATAATCTTTAAGAAGCAAAACAAACTTCGGATCATCTCCAATAATATTTCCAATAGAATTTCCATGCTGAATGCGACAAGAGGTGATTTACGCTTCTAATAATTGTGTTTTCACTTTGAACAATGAAGGTGGTATACCACTGCACACATTTCTCTAAGTATGTGTCCAACAAAATAAACTTACTGTTTGTTTAAATTTGTAAGAGTTTTTTCCTTTGAAAACAAATTGCATTACACACAAATTTTTGCTTCAATAAGCTGATTTCGTTGTATTTGCTTACGTATTGCAAACAATAGATTAAAAAAATCTTAAATCTTCATGCCAAGAGTACAAACAAGCTATTTATCATAAAGTGATATTAACTTGAGGACCATGATCTATTTTTACATTGCATGTTGTAGCATAGATATGCCACATAATAAATGTGTATTAATATTTTACCCCAAAATATGCATAATGATTGTTCATGCTTTTGTTTATTTGTAGGATGACAAACACCAAGATTTTAGAATATCTTCATGGGCATGCCAACGAAGCACACCATTAAAACATCATAATGAAAAATTTGTGGTAAGTTATTTTATAATATGCTTCCTTGTCTAATATTTGAAATATTTCTGGATTTTACTGTGGGACACATCACCTTTTTCCAAAGTATAAACCCTTGTGTATGAAGTACAATACCTAAACCTTCCGAGTTTGATAGCCTGCAACACCCATTTTATTTGTACATAAAGTGAGCTCAGATTCATGTTCAGCTCCAGATTCAATGTAGTCAGCTCTAGATTCAGATTCAGATTATAAAGGAATCTTTATATACTCCTGGAAAGCTCACAAAAAAAACACAAAAAAGATGTTGCCAAGCAAAAAAATTTACAGCAAAAAATTGGCTTTTTAAACTTTTTGAGTCCAAGACATTTTTTTGATACCCAGCTTCAGATTCAAATTCAGACTCGAAATAAAATAAGTCCAAACGTTGTGGCGGCACATTTCGATCAAATTTGCTGGAAATTTGCAAAAAATCTCCCTTTTTTGTGATTATTCCAGGAGTACATGAAGATTCTTTTATAACTAATGTCTGCTGCTTCTCCATTTTTTTGCTAAAAATCTGTGAATATATTCAAAAAAATGGTTTGAAATATTCCAGAACCATCACCGATAATCGTGGGGAAAATTAGTGGAAACCAAAAATCGTGAAAGTCATTATTTTTATCAAATACTTGCCATGTAGAGCATTTTAATTTTTGGTTTGTTTTTTCCGAATCTGAATCTGGAGCTGACTTTATGTTGAATCTGGAGCTCACTTTACGTACGTCCTTTTTGTTAGTGTTTTGACACTTGTTCATCAGAGGACTCTGTACTAATAACATTACATTAACATTTACAAATTTAGAGATTTAAAAAAAGCTTGTCTGTTTCAAGTTATTATTTTATAGTGGAATCAATACAGGGTTTTCATGAAATATACTGGTTGTTAATTGTATGAACATTAGTGAAATTTAAAATTATGTTATGAGGGATCACTTTTTACTTCTCATGGAGTTCAGTTCAGTTACCCTAATATTTCCATCAAAGTTCTTTTCTGGGTAATAGTTATATGCTTCAGATCTAACTGCTTACAGTTATTGTAATAGTTACAGTTATTTGCAGTTATTATAGTCATAGCATTTTCTTGAGACAGTCCTGTCAGTACAGCAGTTTATTTCTTCATATCTAAATGCAGAATTTTGCTGATTGTTACAGAAGGCTCTTGAAGTTTTAGAACAACACGCAGAGCTACGAGCAGAAAAGGGAGAAAGCAATGATTACTCTCGGGCACTAGCGTTCCACCGGGCTTCGTGTGTACTGAAGTCTTTTCCAAAACCAGTGACAAGTGTCACAGAAGCTCGTAAACTGAAAGATATTGGAAGTCATGCTCAAACAGTAATTAGGGTATAGATATTTTCCATATAACGACTTACATGTTATGCAACTAATGAGAATTTATGATAAAAGGCAAAGTTTTCGAATAGTTGTATTAAAAGCTGATGTAAACAAATGATAAAAAATGTCGACCTATATATTGTATATTGTACTAAATCTGAATATTGCATATGTCTGTATACTGTACTAAATCTAAAGTGTAACTAATATCATTGGTCATGGTGGTCAGTGCTTTGCTTTTATAGGATATTCTTGAGCATGGGTACTGTGTGGAAGTAGATGAAATTTTAGCCAGTGAGGAATTCAAAACATGGAAGGTTTGTGAAAAAAATAAAAGGTGCACTTTATATAATTGCAGCTTACTTCGGAAGTATACAACAGAGTTACTTCTTTGTCATCCTTTAACAGACTCTGATAGGAAAAATCAGTGTCAAAGAATTTTGTACTTCATTGTAATTTACAAAGAGAATTTATGCAATTCTGCTACTGGGAATTTGGGTTTGTTCAGTGTCAGTGTTTTTAGATCCAGGAAATTTGGTGTGTTATCACTAAGTAAAATAAGTTTTGTTACTAAATAAATGGCTTAAAATTGTAAATTTCCTTAGAGAAGATAAACCATAAAATAAATCTGTTTGCAATACAATTTGTAACAGAACCTAAAATGTCATCTTGCACTTTCAGGTGTTTGATGGGGTGTTTGGAATTGGAGCCGAAACAGCAAAATTATGGTACAATGCTGGTTATAGGACTATTCAAAATATCATTGATTCTGACGACGCCCCAAGAAAGGCTGACCCTAAAGTACAATATGGTACGTAAAAGTTCTTTAGAAAAGGACCATATACGCATGTGAAGATTTTTTATGTAAAATTCATGGCACTAAATGTTTTTCCAATTTTATAAATGTAACGTATAAAAAACATGTTTTAAGTAATTCTTAGAAGAGTGCTTCAGTTAGAAATGATAATTTTATTTTTCTTCACAAAAGGTTTATATTTGAGGGTAAACTAACACTAGTCAGCTCTGTTATTATGGATAATGGAAATAAATATTGAATAATTCAAAAATATTGTCTAAAAGCTTAATTTTCCTTTGAATTTGAAAGTGGAAAAACATCATGATGGCTTCTCTAGCTGACTTAATTTTCCTTTGAATTTTAAAGAGAACTTAAAAATATGTGAGTGTTAGTGTATTCTTAATGTGGCGAGAACCGTTAACATACTGTAACTTGCAAAGGATATTGATATTTTCTTTTTTTGTGAATTCTGCTTGGCCATATTCTTTGGAATAAATTTACAAAATAAATTCTCACTT
>JAOXYB010016643.1:0-19039 GCA_028565635.1 Phoronis ovalis | reverse complement strand
TGGTATTGGTTGAAACTGAATTAGCAAAAGTGATCAGTTTTTTTTACTTTATTTCTGCTAGGGAAAGATGAGGTAGACGTTGTTGTGTGACTGCGTATAGGACTCTTACAAATTGCTAACCTACCTATCTTAGTGCTTCGTAACTCCAACTGGTTGCAAATTGATTATACCAGTAAGGAACCAACTTAACCACAGAATATATTGATTCGCATAGTTTCACAATTCTCTGGCAATATTACCTTATTCAGTCTGGACAACTTTTCCCCAGATGACAGAGATTTGCTTAATCTATTTGCAACCTGCAAAATGGTTTGAGTTTTTTTCATGGGGATGATGATTATGAATATATAATAAAAATTTGGAATGAAAAACAGACAAGGAATAATAGAACCACATTCATTTAGACAACATTATAAGTATTTCATTAATATATATAAGTACATCTTATACACATACCTGTGAGCATATGTATATTCTTAGAAAATTGAATTACTTCACAAAAATACTAATATAAAATGTTACAAAATCATCAAGATTTATATTGTACAGTTACTGCTCAATTACGCACAAGTTTAAATCAGTCCGCTTTAGAAAATCTGATAGAAACAACATGTACTTATTATTCAAAACAAGTTGTATCCTTTTCGATTTCCATTATTTGTCCAAATAGTTTCAAAGATTTTTTCTCCAAGGAATTGTGTTAGATTTTTTCTGATTTATTCGACTCCATATGTCTGAGTAAAAAGACATAAAATGATATCACACAAAATCAATAACTAAAAGTCAGTCTGATCTTTATGAGTATAAATTGTGTGTTTATGTAACACATGAAGAAATTACACTGGTTTATGGCAATACCTTTTACTAAATTCATAAACAAATTCAGTATGGAGACTCTTTTGTAAAATTTATAGTCTTAATTCCGGGATATGTCCTTGAACAGTTTTTTATTACCGGGTTGCCTAATAGGTTGTCTACATTGATACCATGCTAGTAGTGAATCCATCTGGGCTTTTGCTTTTTTGAATTATAGTGAATACTAGTATACCTTTGATTATTGATTTATTATACCATTATGAAGTCTTTAATAAACTTATAATGCATATATCATTCAGAATGAAATACTTTTAATCACAGGTTTGGTAGAGTTACCAGTACTTTGAAATCAAGTGATGTCTGTGGGTGTCTCTGTGTGATTCTAAGGTTAATTTGCTTATGAAACACCCGGAGACATTTGTTTATCCAAAATTGCCATATTTAAAAAATGCAAATATGCACCTTATCAAATACCTCTAAGAGCCATTTTGACTTCATATATTCACAAATAAAATTGAAAAATGGTTCAAGAAGCGAAAAACAGGTTTAAATTTATTTTCAATCACTCTATAGCAACAGATTTTCTTCACAGTATGGCTAAGCTTTATATATTTCATAAAATTGATCATTAATATCTCACGTTTTCATCTGATTTGATAAAATGGAAATGAAAGCGATTGATTTAGAATAAATGAATAATATTAGGGGAGATACTTTTGATAAATCAAATGCCAATATATGCAATATGTCACACTATCATTTCAGACCCACACAGAGAACTTTGTTGATGAAAAACAAATTCAGTCAAGGACCTTTTCCTTTTTGTTAACTCTACTTGTACTAGTGTAATCACCTGCAGAGTCTCCCAGAGTTGCTACACAGTCTAAGATTCAACTCATGGATTAAGCGACTATACCTTTGGCAAACCAAGTCCTTTTGATTCTACACTGCATTGATACAGGAAAATTACTCATAAATCGTTCATGCTCAAATAAAAACTTGTCAGAAAAGGGTATCAGCAGAATTGACCACTTTGCATTTTACATGTGTTTGTGAAGTTAATATATATTAACACCAGCATCTCTCCGAAAAATATATATTTTCATCCAGTCATTTATGCGATTAAAACAAATGAATGTGAAATGCGCAGAAATTTTGATTCTTTACAAGAAAGAAGCATTTTCATTTGTCTAGCAGACTTGCGTTTAGTTTTTTAGCCATGATTCAAGCATGAATATCCAGAACAACAAGTGCTAGACCAGCAGTAAAATGTTTTACAAGACCAAACATCTAACTGAAGGGATGTTTATACTTTTCCTGCTATGTCAATGGTTAAATAATAAAAGAATGAGGTATTTACTAGTGATTGGTGAATTTACAGTTTTAATAACATTGAGGAATGGTGATCTTTGCAGATAAATTTAATTGCAACCTGATGCAGTATTGCAGTTATTCTCAGATCGTGTGGTACATAATCCCCCGCTACCATTAAGCTAGAAGCAAGTGTTCCACGCAAACATTTAAAATATGTCCTTTTATGACATTTAAAACACATTGCACACCTGAGTTGCTCTAATAGTATAAAATAGTAGGAAAAAACGAGTGACATATGTTCATGAATGACTAACTTATTAAACTATAGCGACTTATAAATGTTTAAAATGGTAAATTGCTCAATAGAAAAACATAACCACAGTGTCGGAGGCTCCAAATCTTCAGTTCTTAAAAAAGTACATAGCTTTAATTTAAAGCATATGCATGCAGTACTCTCTGCTATTTGCAATGCCACTTTGATACACTTAATGCACAGATGAATGTAGGTATATCTGTACTAAAAAAATATAGTACACCTGTACTGGAAAAAGTTACAACAAGCTATGTAGGAACACCCCAAAGGAACATGTGTATAACATGTTGTTATTTTCTGCACTATGGAGGTGTACCTAAAGAAGCACTTGATTTTTCTTACATAGACAATAATTACCTTCATGACAATACAAAAGGTAATTAAAAACTTGATCTGTGTTTTTCAGTCAGATTTCCAAGTATTTTAAGCATAATGTCAGTCAATACTACGGTGCGAATACAAACTGATGACTGGTGCAGATCAGGGGTACATTCAATCTGCAAACTCGAAAAAACAGGTTGGGCAGTAAAAGTAGATTAGGGAGTCCACTCTAAAGCAGCTTTTTTAGAACAATGCATATGCTCTATATAATACATTGTTAACATTAATTTCAGTAGAAAATCACTTTTCCAATGTATTTTAAAGATGTTATCACTCAGATAAATAATTAATACCCAAAGGAGTACTTCGCATTCATTCTGAACATATTATTCATATCCTTGTATTAGATAAATTGACAAGTTTTCCTTCTTCCTTTATATTAGTATGACAATATGTATATGCTTCTAGGTACATATACATCTGATTTGTATGATTATGTGTAAACAGCAAGATTAGTTAGATTGGATTTTGTTTGCTAAAAAAATTAAAGGCATCTTTTTTGTAATACAACTTTATTGCAAGCTAATATAACGTTATTCTTGAACAACTGGATCACCCAAAATTTTAATGTATGTTTTAACAGTTGATATATCCTTTACAAGTAAATTTATAAAATGTTTAAATTGCAAGTTATTTCAGATACGGAGCAGCTTGCAATTTACTTCTGTGAACAAGTCGTCACATTAGAGATTAAATGTGTTGCCTAAAGGCCCAACCACTAAATGACTGCCACTTTTGAATAATTCTAGCATTTAAGCTTCTTTGTAAATCTATCTCCAACCCAGAGATCTCCTAGAGTTGCCTAATTGTCCATTAATAGGTGATAGCTAAGAAGACATGTACAAATAAATGACAAGCTTGCGGCTAGGTCGCTTTATTATTCTATTGATAAATTTTATTTTTGAACGCACTTTTGATTATTGATTTCTATATTGTAAAATTGTGTTATATTTATTATGCAAACTGCATATTATTCAAGTGCAATGCTTAGTTTAGAGGTTCTAATAATTAAAAATCATCAAATTTTTTAAAGGAAGCAAAATTGTTACAACCCAAGTATAGCAACACATGGTGAAACCTGTCACATTTCATCTGAATATATAATGGAGAACATCCATACAATTATTCATCAATGGAGACTTACCAGTTATATGCAGATATGTAAGCAGATTTAATAATTTTATTTCATCAAGTTCTTGCTTTAGGGGCTTAATTTCATGGGATGCATGCAATATGAGTCATTTTGGAAGACTGAGACTTTGGTATTATGCTGAAGTCTAAAAAAGAGGACTGGAATCTCTTCTGCATGATTACGCAACAGATGTCATACAAGATAAAGTTGAATTAGTAACTTAAATGTGAAAAATAATATAGAAGCCAGAGTGATGCTAATTCGAAGTGAACATAATTTCATGTGCAAGGATTCATACTCATATCTGCTTAAAAGCCCAGTTTAGGCTTCACTGTCAGAATCTGTCCAGGGCAAAGGTTTCACTGCAGTTTAAAATAAACATCTTGTTTTATGTATTAGAAAAAAAGTGGTGTAAAACAGGCAGGTTAATATGCAGTCATAATACCTATAATTACCTTACAGTTACAAATAGATCTGAATTTCTTAACACAAGAGTTCCAGTCTGTTTCTAACTGGCAATAAGAAACTAACTCTCTACTGAAGTGATGGTGAATAATATCCCACAAGAGAAAGAATTTTATTAGGGGTATCAGCTCTATTTGTTCATGCCCTAATAGTTCTATGCCCTTTGGCTAAAAATAGCTTTTGCATCTGTTTCTTTAATTATTCCCCTTATGCTAATTTTAATTCTTATTATTCTACAACTAAATATTTTGCAAAATTGTTTTTTTAATATTTTGATCAGTCAAATGTTTTTCTAAAACGTTATATATTAATTTTTTTCATCCTTTTTCAGCTAAACGTCATTTCATACATTACTACTTTTCTTAACAGGACACTATGTGATGTGAAATAAGTGACAAGTCGACAATTTCTGTTTTTCTCAAATTTTCGTACTACAAACAACATTATCATTCAAGCTAGCAGCAAAAATTGAAAATTTCTATGCAGTACAAACCGTGGATTAATTGAATAACTTGCTTTGATCTTACTAACAGAGATTATTTGGTAACATGCATGGTTGTGATCTTACCTTCAGCATCTTCACCTTCTTCTACTTCATAGAAATCTTTCACAAAGCCATAAGTTACTTCAGAAATGTGGACTTGTCCTGGTTTTCCTGTTGATTCCATTTGATTGGCCAATGTGACATCATTAGAGAACACATCAAATTTAAATCGTCGCCTTCCCACAATGCCACACAGAACTTTACCGGTGTGAACCCCAACACGCATGTTTACATCTTCATTATTATCTTCGTCAAATTCTTTAATGCATTTGATCATACCAAGTCCCATATTGATACAACATCTTGCATGGTCGGGTCTTGCTTCCGGACAACCAGATACGCAGTAATAACAATCCCCCAATGTACTTATCTTTTCACATCCACTCTGTGTGCAAAGTAAATCAAATCGACCAAACAAATCATTTAGCAAATCGACCAAATGTTCTGCTGTTTTGTTTGAACTCATTTTAGTAAAGCCTACAATGTCAGCGAATAAGATGCTAACATTTTCCATTTGGTGCATGTTAAAAGGACGAAACGCAATTTTTCCGCGAGTTCCCTGGCTCCCTTCTTCTTCTTTGCTCCGCATGACCTCCTTAGCAACTTGTGGAGGCATAAGAGAATGAATCATTTTCTCTTTAATTTGTTTTTCAACTTGGAGATCCCGACGAGCAATGATTGATTGTCCAACTTTCCAGAATGTACTACGTTTTCTTACTTGCGACATGATAAATATATAAATACCAATTAAATGTATACAGAGATGTAAAAATATTTTTCCCCCAATAAATTGTACCTCATACATGCGAGTTAAAACTACAGTTAAAACTTCATACATAATGGAGAACACTACTCCAATTAGTACACAAACAAATAGAGGCATTGGAATAACTGTGTACATCATCAACAGAATAGCGATGGACCCAGCAAATGTTCCAACAGAGGACATATTAGGTGAGGACATATTAGGTGATGGCAAGCTATTTGGTGCAAGGCTAAACTGAGCTAATGTCAGGCCACATAATAAAACTGACAGAAATATAGACACCGGTAGATAAAACTTCTCATAAAATTTGGTATGTGTAAACACTAATATCAAAACAGTCATTGTAAGTAGAGATAGTGTGCCTATTATAAAAGCAATCCACTGTTCGTGTGCCATTAGTGAGAAAAATATGGTCCACGCCACACAGCAGGCGATGATATAGAATAGTGCATACCGAAATCTCCTTCTAGTTTGTGGAAATGAACTGATCTGCACTTGATCTTCCAAGATCTCTGAATTAAATTTTGGGTTCCACCAGCTTCCGGACGATCTCTCGAATAGTTTAGGCCATCTTCTAGACTTAGCAACTCCAGATGTGTATGCCAACGGGGTATTTCTCAGCCTGTTCTTAGCAGGGGACTCAATATTTAAACTAACAGAGTTAGGATCAGATCCCAGTGGGGCAAAATAAACCCCCGGTGTTGCATTGTTTTCCAAAGACGCCATATTGGAACCTGATGATTTCTAGGTCAGTGCTGGAATTCTATTCGGTTTGTAAAACTCTAAACTTGATACTAAACACCAGAGGACAATACGGTGATCTAGAATGTCTGCTGTAACAACCGAGGTAGTCATACTGCAAGAAAACAAACAAATCGACTAAGAAAAAGAGCTCGCTGATTTACACATCGACTCTCTTCCAAAACTTTGCAAGTTGTTGAATAAGTTACCGGCCAATTCAATTGACATTTCCTTTTTTCTTATTATTTACATCGAATGTCGCAATAAAAGTTTATACAATGAAAGCACGTACCTCGGTATACAAATGAGCGTCTCCCCATGGTCTTCACTCTGAACTTCACTCAATCAGACGCGCTCCAAAGTTTTATATCGACTTTATTCAGTTACTGCTAAAGTCTGATTCGATCGTTTACCATAAAACCGGCTGTTCTTGTTTGTGACTTACACCCTCTGGATCCAATAAAATATCTATGCACAAAAAGGTGTACTATACACGGGTATGTATATCTAACACTAAATTTCATGTATTTGTTGTAAAACGTATTGGTAATAATGTGTGTTATTTTTAATTAAAATATTAAAAAGCAACGAATAATTGGTGGGAGGGTAACATAACAGCTTTAATTTAACGTAGGCTGTGTCAACTTTAGCAGACAACTAAATGCAAATACTATTCAAATAATAGTTCTTTTATATTATAAGATATTAACCCTAGCACTCTTGGACCAAATTGAAATTCAAACAAATTCAGGTTTAACAGAGCGTGTTTTATCTAGTGATATTTCATTTTGAAATAATATTTGTTCAATCAATGCAACTTTTTACAAAAGACTGTATGATTTATAAACTAGCAAGGCAAAATTTTTGATTTCAAACCTATGCTTACAATTGTCTACAGTTATTTTTAGATGAAACCAAACTATTCACACTTTTAAGTATTTTATCAAATTTTACAGATATGGCAGGCTTAAATTCCAAATGTTCCACTTGGGTAGGCCTGAGGAGTAAAGGTATACCTACAAAATCTGTATTGATTCTGACTTCTTCAGTGTGAACACACCTTTGGAGAGCAGGCTCCATTTGCATCATCACAAAATTCCTATTTTAAATAAACTTTTTGTCAACTGAAACAAGATTTTCTACTTGAAAAATATACACCTGCACAACTCGTACAGGGTGACCGAAAAGATATGAACTAAGTTATAAAAGACATTTGATTTTTTGAAAGATACATTTCTAAATACAAAGATTATACTGGCACTACTATGATAATTTCTGAAGAGTGATTTAGTTTTTTAAATTTTCAAGATTTTAAGCCTAAATAACTTATTATCGACTCTACTTCACTGATAAATGCAGTTAAATTCTGAAGTTTAGTGTTTGTTAATGATTTAAGTTGTTCTTAAGAAAAGAAATAGAGATGTCAAATGTTTTAATCCTGCCAGAAATGTGGATCAATGTTTGAAATATCAAATTTTGCATCTGGAAAAAATCCAAGCTGGTCATCATTTTGGGCCCAGCTGAGCATACAGGTGTTCATTAAATTTGAATTTTGTGAGCAAAAAAAAAACGTAGTAAACAGACAAAATTTAAAAAAATGAACTTTCTACTAACTTCTTGAATATCATCCAAGTCGTCAAAAATGTACCGAATATTTACAATCTATTTTCATAATCTTGTATTCTAAAAAATATTTTTTTAACAAAAAATTATTCAAAACCATAATATTCAAATTTCATACTATATTTATAGCTACAGAACTATTAAACAGACAGAAAAATTGTCACTTGTGTTCCGAGTATTCTCGATCATTACCATTTGATACCATATAATGTGGGTTAAAAGAATAGCACAGTGATAGTAAAGTTAAATAGATGATACATATGAAGCCAATATGTTTAATCATGAAAACTACAATAACAATTATTTTAATATTTACTTTGTAATATTTAACTGAAATTTTTCAAGATTACACTGATTTAAACTTGGCACATTTATTTCTAGTCGCAGTCGTAGTGTATAACACCAAATGAAATATTTCAAAAGGTTCCTGTTGGAGTAAAAGACAATATTCTTTTGGACTAAATTTGTATTATACTGAACAATATTTAATGTTTAGAAATGTCATTCATATAAAAAGATATTATTTTAGTTATTATATGACATGTCTTTATTCACATTACCTAAAAACTTCTTTTATGTGGAAAGAATACAGATGTGTTACAACAATGCTGATCAAGGCAATACACTATAAATACACATTAAATAGGTACAGATGTTACTGTGGTCTCACTATTACTTTGCATGCTTGCATAAAAATCAAATTGCAATTAATATTCTCCTACACGAAAATCAAAAGAGTTTTTATTCAAATATACTGAGTACAACAGAGAATGATACTTAACAATGAAGCTGTAGCAATTAAATCATACAAAGAATTAAAGATAAAGTTTCTTATGTCAGACATTTATATATTTCTTATCCAGTAATTATGATTTGTAACAGAGAGTATACACACTGTATTTTGGCTATCCAACAGCAACATGGGTAAAACAGTGCAACAACTACGAAGCAAATATAATAAGTTTTTGTGCTTGTGTTTGTACTGCTTGCGAACCCATCTCTTTCCAGCATGCTGCATTTGTGAATAAAGAATGATGACAACAATTACTAGTTCGCCATGCTTGCAAGATTTATTTACTGCATGCTGGGATGGTATGGTTTATACGGCCAGTATCTCTACGAAATGGATTCTGATAGAATATCACGAGCTTGCAACTAAGCTTTCGACATCAGACATCGCTGTTGGAGACCTCTGGTGGAGGAAGGACATATCCAACGTCAATTCCAATCCGCTGATCATAATGACTGACATTCTGCAAGCACTCAAGAAGACGTCCAGATGACAAAGCTTCAATGAAGCTTTGAGTATATAAGCTTGGTGAAATGATTTGTTTTGTAGTTATATTATACTATACTATATTTCCACATGTTCTGTAACTTACTTTGAGAGGTTTGACTTATTAAAGGTAAAGAAAAAAAATTGTACTACATCTGCTGTCTTTGTCATTTGATGACTGCACCCCTCTAAATCTGCAACAACATCCGTGGAGAAGCAGTATATTATCAGGCTTGTCAAACATTCCAACAAGTGTTTGTCGCTTGTGTATATATTTTGGTAAAACTGACAAGGATATTTTATTCACTAATTTCATTTGAAAAAGCAAAATCAGCTGCAACAGCTGAACTAGTTTTGGGCCATTGCATCATACCAGCATTTATTTAAATGTTACAGTAACTTTGTGCAAACAAACAAGTGAATCAAAACAAAGTTATGATGGTATTCAAGTACGCCTGCACAATTTGTTGCAAATGCATAAACTTCATAAATTTGGACATACAAATATGTATGTAATTTGGAGGCATAAAATTCCACGGGTAAAATTCTCATAAATGTGTTGGGTTTTACCAATTCTGATATTCATTGATAAACTATTTATTCACTGCTGTTGATATTTCGGTTAAAAAAAATCAATTAAGTATTATAAAATTATACTAAAATACAATAATAATGTGGTTTAGATTTTGGGAAACATGTTGAAATACTTCGTACGCATATATTCTCTCGCTGCAACTCATTGTTGGATTTCAAAAATCACCTGTATGGTTGTGCTAAGAAAATATAGCTTAAAGATGATGTGTGCGTAATTATATAATCCATTTTTCAAAAACCTTGCTATCTTTCTAAGTTCTGATTGAGCAACCTGTACAAAATGTTAACGTTGATAATGACCATGGCAGTTAGTGACCAGCATGCAGTCATCAGTAGTACCAACCTAACACAGTAGCACGATAACAAGCAGTCGGGCAATTTCAGAGCAGAAATTTGACAATCAATTAATGGTTAGATAAAGAAAAGTTATTCCATAACAAATTATATTAGTTAATTATCACATGCACAAATGATGTGTAGATTAATTAAACTTGCGTAGTTACTTGGTGCTAACTTGGTCAGTTCACCATTTTAACCATACAGGGAGCTATAAAATCAATCTACAATTCTTTCATACAGTCTGTTAGTTTAGTTCATAAAAACCCGAGCATAAAAAACACATGCCGAATTCAGAAAAAATAACAAAATTAAAAATGTTTACACTATATCGCTGCATAGAGATAAAACAATGACTGAAACCATAAATTTAATTAAAATAATACTTAAGTCATAAAATATTATGGTACATAAATTCAGTAACTAAATGCAAATAAATAAAACTATGATGCCCAACTTAAAAGTTAAACTGTCTACCAATGATATCAAAGGTGCCAGGAAGGAACTACCTGCCATATCCCAGATGCCCTTTGACTCTACCACTTGTGATGGATTAAAACCAGTGCATAAAATTAAAAATAAAATTGAGATGCTGGTATAAGCAAACATTTAAACCGATTTAGCTATTAATTGTCAGTAAATGAGTTTGGGAAAATGTGAGTTGGCATATTCTAAATTATTGGCAATCAGGAAGTCTGATTGAGATATTAGCAGACCCAGATTAGTTTCTCCCCTAAGGGTACTGTCGTTCAAAGTAACTGTATACATGTGCTGCCACATAGGCCCCTTTTTTCAGCTCAATTATTTACTACAGGGTATATTTCACACTTCGTAAGCTTTCCACAGGGTATATGTATTTCGAGAGAGCTATTTTCAAAAACAGTACTTTTTCATGTACTACAAGGTATGTTTTTGGTGACATTTATTTACCACAGCATCAAGGATTTTTATCCTGAGCTTCACGCCACTACCAAATTTCCAACAAGCATCTCCCCCGGGGTTTCTTCCCAGGTGGTAGTCAAGCTTTCCATTATATAGGGATGCATGTGCAGCTCAAGTGATCCAGGTTCTTGGACAAAGCTAGTAACAGAATTGGTCAGATTTTTGGCCAAAATAGCAGAGGATTGTTTTTTTTTGATTTCATAAACTGATTGGATCAGGTTTTTGATTTACCTAGTGGACCAGGTATTGAAGAAAATATATCTCAGAAAATAGAAATCTTGGAAAGTGTTAGTTCTTCACAGCAGTATACTGATAGTATTCAAACAAAAGTCTGTACATTCGTATAGTTTATGAAGATGTAAGTATAGTTTGAAACATCTGCTTGTATATATAACTTCCTCGTCTCTTATTTATCAAGGGCTATGTATGTGCCTATTATTTATGAACAAGTATAAATTCTTCTATTTGTTATGAAGCTTATAAAAAGAATATTGATAAATATTTTTTTTCCGCTGTAATATCCTTAAAGCATTGATTTTCATCAAACAGGGTTTTTCATTTATTAGCAAACAAGTTTTATCAGTGCACACAAAGATAGCAAATGAGGTTTTTCAGCAAGCAAAAGTTAAGAAAACAGGTTAAGGAAACAATGGTTATAAGAGAATCGTGTTGTTAGGCTTGGGAAGCATAACCATACCAAAAATCCCTCCTTGGAATTTTTTCAAATGGTTAATCTTTTTTTCAAAATGTTCATATAAAGGGCATTGGTTTTAGCTAGATAATACATCCAACAAAACAACAATAACTGTAGAAAACCAAACTAAGCCTGTGATTCCATCACAGTGGAAATTATGGAACATGAAATAAGGGGCCCTTAATGCATTACTTCTGTTGCATTGGAGTGCAACCTTGCGGTATCGTGCTAAGTGGTACTGTGCATGCCCTTGGACGAATATGATAATGATACATTTATCTATATGTGATGTGACATTCGTGTAACGACAGGGTTGCATCTCTTTACAAATAGTAGTTACATACAACATATACACTGGTGAAACAGGTAATTACTCGATCAGCTCTATACACCAGGATTTGATCACTGATTTTTAGCAGGCAAAAAATATTAATGGTATATGAAAGAATATCAAGTAACATATGTTGTACTTATTATATAATTTAAGTGAACTGTTTCTATTTTTAGAAATACATATGAATACATGTTCAGGATCTGGGAGACAAAGGCATGCATATCTGTGAGCTAATGTTAAATTCATGAAAATAAATAACAGTATTAAATAGGAACATGTGACATAAATGTTCACCATCAATCTCTTGAGATATTTTACTCATTGTTATTTCCTATAATCCGGTATAATAGTCAAAGAAAGTATCAGTATGCATTACCATTCTCTAAAATAAATAAACATCAATGTTAATGCAATATTCATCACAATCCAATTAGAAATCAGATTGTGACTACCCTGGTGACCAAATACGGAACTAAACACAATCAACATTTCTCACATAAAATTTTTAAAATTTACAATTAGCAAATGTACACATACTTTTAACTTAGTAATTTGAATACAGAACAACATAAAATAAGAAACACAATTTAATACAAATTTGATACTAAAACTGTTATCACGATAACTACAAAGTATACTGCTAATATCATCAACCATCTTGTATAAACACCGTGAACATATATTTAAGCAATCAAGGTTAATTTAATAGCATTAAGGTAAAATTGAATTTGCATAATATACAATCATAAAACGAGATAAAATACCAACTTCCTTTTCGTTCAATTCACTTCAAGATATAACTACGAGGTGATCTTTGTTTTGTCTCGATATACTTACATTTTATTAGTATACCTGAAATAATTTATTTGATCAACATATTTTGTATTGAAGGACTTTTTTGTAAGAGAAGAACAGAGCCTCTTTAATATGCTTTATTGTTCAAGTTGGCTGGAATTATCATAATTTTAATATCCCTATTATGTATAGCAAAATCATTGGTATTTCTGCTCTCTTCAGATCTTGCTTCATCCCCGTTTTCAGAACAGATTCTTTTTACACGTTAATTGACAGTACAATGTTTCCTGCTGCTTGTTTCTGGAGTTTCAAACATATTTTTATATTATTAATTTCTTTGTTTAATCTGGGCATGCCACTTCCCAAACAATCAAATGACTTCTTTCACCGCGACTGATTGTGGCACTTTGAAGTTCACTTGGTTCCTGTTTCTCATCATCTTCATCACGTTCTTCATCTTCACCGTCACCTAAACAAGTACAAAATACAAAGTCATCAAGGGAACTTCATTAAAATTGCATTTTATATTTTTGTTCCAGTTATAGTTTTTATACCTACCTTTTATACATAAACTCATCCTCCAAAAGTAAATAATCTTCATTATTAAAATAGGATCCTGTTTAATTGTTCATATTATGAGAAAATGTGTGATTTGAGGGCTAGTCTTACAGTCAATGTACTAAAATTATGTTTGTTTGTTTTTCAAAAAATTACTTCATTTATTTACTAACAAAACTTTTTCATTGATAGTTAAAAAAAATTATAGAGCTTGGGATGAATTAATTGTCTTGCTATTTGTTTTAAAGTAGAATATTTTTTTTTCAAAATCCTGTTCTTACCTATTCTAAAGTCAATATAACCTTCTCCTCCAGACATCACTAACACAGTTTTTCGTAAAGGTGTCTTCTCTGGTTTACTAGCTGCGCCTAGCCCCTTTGCACCAACACCTAAATGAGAAAAGGTACCAATAGTAATTACTTAGGTACTACATAGTTGAGTACCCTTCAAGTAACAGATCTGCAGTATTATCTTAAAGCAACGAAAATGTAGTTCAGTACAGTGTTTCTGATTCTTCAAAGATTTTCAGTTATCCAGAGCCAATTCTGACAAGTAGAAACAAAAATGATCCATTCAAAAAGTGAACTCGTAAAAACAGTTCTTAGAAGACCACACAAACCCTGCGCCAAGACATTTGATCAAAATCTAGGAAAGTTGTTTCGAATATCACCACTGTCATTCATCCTCTTAGCCTGTGTTGGACAATACCATATAAGGCAGACAAAATGCACATAACTGACCTGGTACTGCAACAAAGAATTTGACTGCATCTCGATGACCATGGAAAGACAGTTGTGCCTGTGACATAGTGCAATATGGTATAAAGCTCCCAGGGGTAATAGTCTCTGAATGTGTGTCAGCATACACTCTTACTACACCACCAGGACGGTTTCCGACAGAACCACCAATAGTCATAGGATGTTTACTATCTGAAAATGTGAAAGAGGCAATTTATAAAATACTTCATGAAGCTATGGATTTATGCAGTGAATTTTCGTTTCCGAAAATTATGTAAATTCAATTCCGATCTTAACATACATCAATGAAGTGGCATTATTATGTTATAAAAACTTTTTGCTCTCAAGTTATAGCGGTTTGCATAATTAAATTATTTTATGTTTTTTTTAATGATCTATTATTAAAATTGAATGGAAATGCCCACTTTCTGGATTTTAATACTCTCAGTGAATGACAGGTAGGTAACTAGGTGACAGCAAATATCCGTCAGCTTCTGCAATTTTGTGAGATGAATGCTATCTTTACTATCATAAATGTGGCATGTGAAATTCTCCATTGTCTTCAAATTTATAAAGCAATCATACACACACTGATGTTATGAAGAGACCAACAAAAAGATCAATAGCTACCAAGGGAAAAAAACTAACAGAGAAGATAGTATATTATATATATTTACATTCAATTTTCATTTTGAACTCAAAATGCAAAACCATGATGTAAGAGAATAATTCACTTTTGAACGATACCTACTTTCTGTCAAAGGAACAGATATCACCACTCCATTGCCAGTTCCAATCCATAACCGCTTACAAGAAATTGTCAATGCGGTTATCCTAACAAATGAAAATCCTAGTTTGCCGGTACCTAAAATTTTAAAACACACCAGCTTCACAACAACAAAAACATGCAGGACATACACTTGTGAAAAGCATATATTCAGACTTGAGTCTACAAGTCACCCACCAGAGGCTGCCACTATTATAAAGGCTGCCACAATTATATGGAAACTTTAAATTTGCAGATAGTTTAAATTCTGAGCCATGTTTATTGATTGCTTTTTACACACAGTACTAGATACTATATTGTTCTTCTCAGCAGCAACATTCTTTGATATTTAATAGCTATAGTAGATGCTACAATTGCAATTTTAAATGTTTTTAGTAGCTAGAAATAACTTCAAAAACTTCCTATAAAAGTACCATTACACTTCTCCATATTTTCTGTTATTGTAGTAACACAAGGTTCCCAACATCATGTAAAAGGAAAACTAAGTGATTACGTCTCTCAACCAGTCAGAACTCACCTAACATTTTACTGACATAAGGTTCTATATCTACATCTTGTAAATGATGATGGGTGTATGCATGGTACAGTCTAAGAGTGCTGTCCAGTCGTATTGACACCCATACACCATCTCCTACCCAAGCCATCAACCTCACCTGGCTTTCTTTTCTGGGATGAACATCAAAAGATTTCTAAAAAATTATTGTAATCGTTTTTAGAGTAAAAGTTCACTTAAATCTGTATAGTTACGAAACAGTTTGCAGAAACTGTACACATAAGTAAATTAGGAAACAAAATTATGCCCAAACATGAGGCAATTAGTAAAATACTTTTCGCATGTACTATTCCTGTACATTTTAAAACCAATGACAGCTAAAATCAAACTTACCCTGCACTTGGGCACATATTAGGGGGCCATCTTAATATACAAATGTTACATCGCAAAAAGAAACAAAACAAAATTTCAAAAGCAAATAAATGTTTTGTTTTAAATAGATCAAAGTCAAGGGTCACATGCTTGTCACGGTCATGTGCTCATCAGACACACAATCATAACAAACACATATGCTTCACTTACAACGGTGCCTCTATCTATCAGGGTTTTCATGATATGGGTATAAATAGCTTACCGTATCTAAAGAAACATAGCAGCCAGTTATCGGCCATATTGCAAGTGATCCAGGTCAAAATCGAACTTGATTTGTAATCTTATCTATATTTACAGTTGGTCTTGCAACAGACATGTCTCCATCTATCAGAGTTTTCAAGATACGGGTATGCACAGCTCATTGAGATCTAACATGGCTGCCAGTCAGCCAATTGGTAGCCAACTACATCAAAATCAAAAGTTACATGTAGTTTGACCTATATTAGCCCTTTGACTTGCAATGGTATCTCTACACATTATAGTTTTCAAGATATCATATAGTTTAACTCAAGAACAAACATGGTTGCCAGTCGGCCACATTTATTGGAAGTGATTAGGCCCTACATACATTTTCGACATGTACTCTCCTGGGCGTTATACCTACCTCAACTTTTAGTGTTTCTGGATTAACAACATGTATCTGATTCTTGTAGCCACACCAGACATATTTGTTGGCAACAACTGTCATGCATCGTATACTATGATGTGGTCGACCAAGGTCTAACAAATGATAGTTTCTAAGATCCCATTGTCCTTCTAAAATAAAATTACAAAGTGTAAACATTTACAAATTAATTTACCAAAAATCAACATTACGCATTTTGCAAAACAAAAAATTCCACAATAATTTAGATTTTTTGTTGTTTCAGTTTGTCTTGGGTTTAATTTTCCTTTTTTTTTTCTTTTGTTTTAGCATTATATAACCATGTTATAAATTCAAAACTTTTTTCTATAATTTGAAAGGAATTTACACCCTGTTTCGTTTGCAAATGCAACATTCTCTGTCAGTCCAATAGTTATTTATAAAAAATCTCATTTATTTGCCAAAATTCTGTAAAGACCTGCCTATGAATCTAATTCCTTTTTTAACACAACCATGACAGTGACTAATAGAATAAATATCAGTCATTATACAGTAATTTCGTAACATACTGTAGAGCTATACACAACATGTTTTAGTAACTATGCAGTTTTCTAAACTGTTAATTACAATCTTGTAAAGCCAAAGAAACAAGGAGATTAAAATATCTAAGATTTCCTATATCAGAAAAAGCACATAATGCTCCATAAGCAAACAGTCAGAATTCCCTAGAGAATGAACAAATCAATAAAAATAAATAAAGGTGTGACTTTCAGAAGTCAATGCTGCAACAGATGGTCAAGACATTGCAGGGAATCAACGGAATCAATGCCATAGATATGATAAATTATTCAGTTTGCTTTGACGTTACTTGGATATATTTTGCCGGCCTTAAAATTAAAACAGTGTCAAGTACATATGATAGCAAATACTCAAAATACACATTCAAACAAGCCCGTATTTAATGTGTCTGTTACACAATATTGAACACTCTACAACACACTTGACCAATGTAATTTAGAAAATACCAATTTTTGGAATACAGATCTACAACCTGGCATTAAAATATTTAAAGTTAGAAATGACTAGCTCATATATAGAAAGCCTCTATAGCTCAGTGGTTAGAGCACTGGTCTTGTAAACCAGGGGTCATGAGTTCAAATCTCATTAGGGGCTACTTTTTAGCTGCCTCAAAAATATTACATTCTTTGTTTAGCCGGAATTTCTTTTACCTATTAATGTTTAAAAAAATCTCTCACTCTTTTCTATGAACAACCCTTAAAACATTTAGAGAGAGAATTTTCCTATAAAGCACTGTTTTATAATTTTCATTATCAGATAAACTTCCATTTTGGGAAAAATTGTGTTTTTCAAATTAACTCTTAAAAAAAAATTACATAAAAACTCTTGTACTTACAAAGCTGAAACTAGGCAAAAATTATCCTTATATAAAGATCTACAAAATTATCTTAATTTTTTAAAATTTTGCTTTGTTTAAAAGCTATGAATTTTTAAAATTTATTGGTCAGGATTTTGCAGGTTTTAATCCGATCCTTAAATTTAAAACAATCATAACTTATGAACAAAGCAAAATTTTTAAAACCTGAGACAGGTCTGCAGGTATATATGTATAGTTCGTTTCTGTAAAATTTCAAATTTGTATATGCAGGGTTCTTTGACTTACCGTTTTTTTGAAAATGAAAATTTGAAAAACATGTTTTCCCAAAATTGGTTTTTATTAGATCATATGACTGAATTCAAAATATTTATCCTCAGGATTTGTAAAGTATACAGCAGTATTAACTTTTTAAAAATGTCCATCTCATTTTAATGTACTAAAACATAGGTTCAAATATATTTACATTTCTCTGTATCTACAGACCTTAATAACTACTTTTCAGTTGCCCCAAAATATTTCATTCTTTGTTTAGAATTTTTTTAGTTGCCTCAAAAATATTTCATTTTTTCCTTTAGAACGTTGTACCCTTTACTTCTTGAATATATCCCTTCCATTCTTTTTTATCAAAAATCCTGAAAAATCTATTATTTGTAGCTCATTTTTAATGTGTTGTCCTAAAAATAGTTATTGGAGAACCGGTGTTGTAAAAGTAGTCACGATGTCAAACCTGGTTAGAGGCTGTTGTTTAATTGCCCCCAAAACTATTTCATTCTTCATATAGATTTTTTTTATCTATTATTACTCTTTGAAAAACTCTCATTTTTTTAATGAATAATTGTAATAAAATTAATTGTCCCTTTAGTAGCTTAATTTTCGAAATTTGTTGTCCTAAAAGTATTTTCCTTTACTAAAACAAATGTATGAAGCCTCTATAGCTCAGTGGTTAGAGCACTGGTCTTGTAAACCAGGGGTCATGAGTTCAAATCT
>JAOXYB010016632.1:7299-19039 GCA_028565635.1 Phoronis ovalis | reverse complement strand
AAGCTAAAAACATTTAGATAAAAAACGCAGCATAAATATCTTGCATCAACACAAATATTAAGAAGCCTAGTGGATAATCGTTAAGCAGATACAAGGAAGGCTGTTGGGGATTTTTTTTATAATTTAAATTTAAGAAGTCTTCGCCTGAAGGTTCTGCACGTACACAAGGGGATATAAAATTGTGGTGTTTAAAATTGCAAGTGAGGTTCAATTCATTTCGAAAATTTTCGGCTTTCTACATATAGGTAAAATAATTGAGCTGTTGGAATTTACCTACACTGTGGCGTGATGTAGATTAGATGACTGATACTGTGGTAAATCTCTGTACAAAATGTTTGTTATTGAAGATGGTTAAACGTATATCGATAAATGTATGTGTTTGTTGTGTGAAGTAGTAAAAGCTATAATCTGCAGCGTATATAGCAATTATAGCATTCTTTCATCATTTACGCTGATAGGGATGTTATTGCCAATGCAAAATTGTAAGCAATTTAATATTTTTCAAGCTATCACAGCTTCTCGATCTCAACGAAGAACACGTCTCCTGTTACTTGGTAGTTCTGCATTTTGCAAGGATTTTCGTTTACATCTTCTTTCTTTTGCTCTGTTTGTTTGTTTCTTTCTTTCAATTTACTGAAAGTTGTACCTCTAAGATGGCCAGAGATATAGAGACAATAGCACTCAATGTATCTCATCCCTGGCCGGTATCCCTGGGGCGGGTCACTGTTAACCTTGAAGTTAAAATGGAATGTCTATCTCTAAGGTCAAGTTTTAGAAATTGCCTAAAACGTTCAAACTGGTGTCATCTGATTATACACATGCCTTTTTGCTTTTTATGTTATTTAGGTGCTAAAAAGTCAGATTTTATATCCTGTAAT
Organism: Phoronis ovalis; assembly: GCA_028565635.1. NCBI lineage: Eukaryota > Metazoa > Phoronida > Phoronidae > Phoronis > Phoronis ovalis. The sequence goes on along the minus strand of JAOXYB010016632.1, from coordinate 18,161 downwards.
GGGGTTAGTTAGTAACTTTACTACCTTATTTTAAGTATAAGCTTGAGATAATACGTCAGTATGTGACCTATACTCCATGCACATTGTCTTTAGTTTTTCTTGGTCCTTTTCAATGGCACAAGCTTCCTGTTTTCATTTTTATTTAATATTTCTAGAACATCTTTATGTAATCAATGTTGTGCTTTATAAATAACTTTTTGTACATAATGACCCTTAAACATTTAAAACAGTATTCAATTTTTAGAGTGACAAGAGAACTTTTGTATACACTTTTTAGTGTGAAGGTTAAGTGCCATAATGAGCTCCGAAATAGACCCACTTTATAGAAGTTTCACTTACAGCAGGTTGAATGATAGCGTAAGTATAAAAAGATATTCATATATTTACCTATCAACAACAAAGTTGCGTATTAGTGTGTACAATGGGGTTAATTAAAAAATACCGTGAAGCAAAATTTGGATAAAATACATTGTAAAATACTGCAGACGACTACTGGGTGAGTGATGATACATTTTCCTCTAGCTGTCAATATATACAGTTAGTGAGACCCGAGTAAGAATAATTTGAAATTCTCTCATGTTTATATATTCTGTACGATCAGTTTCTTGATTTGTGACGTGCATGCTAACATGCAATAGAAGACAAAAGTTATGAAACTAAAAAAAATTACAACTCTATTCAGTTATTTTCCTTTACAGCCTCTGGTAGTTCTGGAACTAAAGGCAAATGACAAAGTTAAAAGCCATGAAACCAGCTGTAGTACAACAAAAGCAATTTTGCGTTTTGTTTTAGTCATCGATGTTAGTGGAAGCATGCAGTCACCATACGGCACTAATGATGAGGCAAGTTATACAATTACTGTTCACCAGATATTAGTATAACAATATGTTACCGTGGCCCGAATATTCATAAGTGCCCTTTACTTTAAAAAGAGCTTCTAATAGTTATACTGATCACTTAACTTTATTTGTCAATATTTTGTTGTTGAAATTAGATCGATTTTTACATTTATAAATATTTGAAATACTTGTACACGGCTTCCTCATTTACAAACTGTATGTAGTGTATTCTATGTCAATAAGCTACATATCTGTAACTAACCTGTGTTTTCATTTTTATTTAATATTCTAGAACATATTTATGTAATCAGTGTTGTGCTTTATGAAAGTGTGCTGAGACTACTTTTATAAAGTAGGCTTATTGTATGATTAGAATGAACAAAAGCTTAAGTCAATACTTTTCACATCCAGTTCAATGTATTTTGTTTGAAATCGAAAATAACCCAAGAAATGCACATAGTACAGTGTGACATTAAAATAAAGTTAATGAAAATAATACGCCTGATGCACTCATTAATAAATTCATACTATTAAAATAGAAATTGAATCAGTTCTCTATCTATTCAAAATAGAATAATAACAATTTCATGTAACTAGAAAAATGTTGTTTTTTTTTGTTCAGAAATTTTGTCGGTACGCATTTGTGGTTAGCTAATTAGTAAAATCTAGATATAATAAAATGCTTTCGAGTCTGAAAACTAGTGAACCAGTGAGTTAAGTACAAATCGCAGTTTCTCACTTTTTGGCGTTTGTCATGAAAAAGTACAGCTGAGTGTGAACCTTTTCAGAGATTTCTGAATGTATAATAAAAAATAACATTTATCAACATGTCTGCCTAAATCAACAAGACGATAATTCAAAAACTATCACAACGAAATGAACATTCAACAAAACAAGAAAAGTAGAATTTTACTTGTATACATGTACTTAAAAATTGTTTTATGTTTAGATATCAAAGTTAGACAAGATGAAAGTTTTTGCGGAGTCGCTAACTCAGCACTTGAGACCCGAAGATGAGCTTGGTCTTGTATGCTTTGGTACAAAAGCTGAAGTTATTCATAGGTTATCCCCATTAACAAATGAAACAAAGGTATGATGCAAAATTTTATACATCTTTAGGTAAATGTTGAATTTTTTTATAAATTAACTATAACATTATAACCAGAATAAGTGCATGATGACATCTCGATTCAGTCAGTTTTATTCAATATGAATTTTAAAGTGCAAAAATGAATCTTACTTAGAAAATGAAGCACTAGCTTGGCATATAAGTATATAAAGTTTATGGAACATAATATAATGTTATGGCAATGCTTTAATGATTATTTAAAACTTAAAAATACCTAAATCATTGGCTTTAACTGCTTTGCTATCTGTGCCCAGGACCCTTTGTGTGTAGTATATGTAAATCGTCAGTTACTGCGACAATACTTTATTGAAATTATTGTGATGCTGCCATTTTAGGAAGAAGCTGTTCAAAAGATACAAAATTTGGACATAAAAGGAAGCACTAATTTAAGTGACGGTCTCTTTTCTGCAGTTGAATTATTTAAGCATCACAGGTACGTATGTATACTGTGCATACATACTATGTTATTTTAGATAGGATTGACAGGCTGTCTAATATGAAAGTTTAATTAGCATGTATACAATATATTCTATATATGATAATAATAAAAATCATACTACCTCCACCCAACACGCTACGTTTCAGTATTGTGATATACATGTATGATGCTCTTACGCTATTTTCTGTTATAAGGTGATACTTATTTCAATGCAAACACCAGTGTGTGTGTGCGTGTGCGTGTGCGTGAGTGCGTGTATGTGTGTTAAGAAAAGAATGTTTTTATGAGATTATCACTTAATATAAAACTACTTTATATTTGTTTATACTTATTTTTCTGTTTCCAGTGACGGTGCTTTATACCACGATAAAATCATTCTGTTCACTGATGGAGAGGCAAACGGAGGTGTTACAGAAGCTGAAAAATTGAGACCACTTCTAACACAACGTATGAATGAGGTTGCTGATAATTGCGGCTATGGAAGTGATTATCGTATTAGTATTTCAGTTTTTTCTACTGGAGGTTTTTTGCCAGATTTAATTATCAAAATTGGAGAAAAATTTAGCAATGAAGCTTTTTATTTTCTCAATGAAAATACTATGTTGGAGCAAGAACTATTCAAATCGGTTGTTCTTCATGAGGCAACGGCGGTCAAATGTGCTAAAGTAGTAGTAAGAACACTTAACGGAGTTCATTTTAATGATAAGGAGACATCAAAGGAGTACCTTGAGGCCAACTCTGATTCGGAAGATGAAGACAGAAAAGGAAAAACAGATTGGAAGATGGCAGAATATTTTATCGACTCATTGCCATTTGGAATGCCTAAACATCTTCTATTTGGTTTAGTACTTCCGGTCGATCATGAACATTGTCTGAAAGAAAGGGATGTATTAAAAGTTGATTTACGGTATAAAGGGATAAATGGACAGAGATACAAGCATACTGAGATTATTTCTTATAGCAAAATACCGTGTGATGAGCTTGCTACGAAAGAGAAGAGTTTGATAAAAAATGGACAGCAAATTGTTCGCAAAAAAGCTTCCAAATCACTTGGTAGGGCCGCCAAAAAATTAAGAAAAAGAGGAAGGTTCGATACTATAAAAGAGATACAAAGTGGAATAGTTGACATACAACAAGCGTGCGAAGTTATTAAGGATTGCTTGACAGACAATAACATAATAAAGATGGGAAAATTTGGCGATGAAATTGTCGCCTGCTTAAATGGATGTCTGAAACTTGCTGAAAATCAAGATGAAGAAATCGCAGACATATGGGCTACTCTGAAAGCTGAAGCTTCTTGTCTAGCCAGAGAAACACCAGTTAGTACAATTTTCAAGGAAACCTGTATGCAACCTTTTCAACTTCCAAAAGAACTGCAAGACAAACTTGGAAGACATTTAGGAAAGGTCTGCGAGGTAATATCAACGTTTAGGTTTTTACAGTTTCACATTTTTATAGTTGACGTAATATATCTTTCTTTCTGTCCATCTGTTGCTTGCACATGATATTTTTACACATAACAAAGAAATTCCTTGCATGTTACTAGATACTACGTAGCAAATGATATAATGGTCGTTAGTGTATACACTACACTCTAAATACCATACGGTATAATGGGGGTATAGGGGGCTTTTCGCGAGCAGCGAGCATTGGGGTCTGTTTTTAAGCCCGAGCATTCACTTTTTGGCGACTTTTTTTTGCCTTTATTTGTTATTTACCATGCCTTACCGCGATTTTCTTTCGCGACCTTTTTTTGGTTTTAATTTTTTTAACAACCGTTTATTTGTTGTTTTTTTTCTTGTTAAGTGCGAGCAGCGAGCATTTATAATTTTTAAATGCGAACATTGGTCATTGCACCTTGGGGGGTACCCCCTACCCCCTCTACAATATTATCATTGCAAGCACAAAATTCAGTATTTGCTTACGGTTTGGGTTACCGACAAATCACCTGCTCGATACGATAGTGGAGTCGATTGCGGTGTATCGAGCTTTAAACTGAGTATTTTGTTATCCATTAAGCAAATAAGGATGAGTATTATTTCGACTACATTAATTACAGCCAAAAATGTAAAATAATACAGAATATTGTACAGTTTAATAGACTGTTTTTAATTTAATATATTTTTAGATCTATAAAAATCGTGGTTTACAAAGTACCAGTGCCATAAAGTACATATGCGACAGTATACATGGTATGATAAATACGGGAGACTTTGCCAACTGGCAAATGTATATGAGACCTATTCTTGGGTTTCTAGAACAATGTGAAGCAGCTGCAGTTCAGAGTTCTGATGATGATATCTACGAACCAAGCGAATCGACTGGTGCGGATCTACCGGAAGAGATCAGAGATTCGTGTAAAAAAATGTTGGGTTTAGTATTCACCATGTCATCTACTGGCCACCAAAGTCAACTGAAAAGAGTTTGTCAAGTTATAAGAGAACTTAAATCCGATGTAGAAAAAAGCGAACTGTCTGCCAAACTCTCAAAACGTCGGGCCAAGTCCGTTATTGGAGTTGAGGAAGACGACCCAATTACCCATTCACCTCGTCGAACCCAAAGTGAATCTGCAGCTGTCGGGAAATTATCGAAAAATATCCTGGAAATGTCTGAGAGTCTACTGCTTCCCATATTTTCGAAAAAACTTTCTTCTCGTGAGCAGCAAGATAATTGTCAAAAAATTGTTGAGACTAATTTTAGTTTTCTAAGTGATAATAACGATGAGGTATTATAGAAATGTACTTTGTAAAAATATCACATGGATTATTTTTTCTAAGTGGAATAAACATTTGATTGAGATGCTTTTTTGCGGGTGTGCAGACTACATGTCTGTACATTGTAACAATTTATGATAGATTTTTGTGCACCATATAACATTAACTGTATTCACTGATTTTGGTAAAAATGATGAAAAGAGTATGTACACTGTACTAAAATGAGACTAAAACGTAAGTATAGTTCAAGTGTAATGGTGATGAACTTATATTCACAGATGTACGTACAATTATATTGTGCTTTTTATTTTGCTTTTTTATCATATTAGAAATAAAATTTTAAAAAACGCTGCCAAAAGTAGAGCAATCAAATTTCTACTTGTTACAACATAATTTGAAAACGAATACAACAGCAAGTACATATGTGGAAAGTTATCTATATCCTGGTAATTGAAATTATCTATCTTTGTACATATCTAAAATATCAAGTGTGAAGTTCGCGTTATACATTTTGAGCAATTATTTACATGTGTAGTATACGATTTTTTATCTATGTGTAAAAAATGTTATTTAACTTGCTTTTAATGAAATAAGTCTGATATAATACTGTATCACTAATAATATAATACTATATCAGCCTGTGCAAGTGATTTGAGTATTTACAGTTCAAGCTTTGAATCACTGTATGTTACATGAAACTAAGAATGGCGGTCGACCTTCCAAAAATACTTTGAAGTGATATCGCTTAACTGATCTTGCAAAATAAAATACTGTTTTTTAATTAATATAAAATAATTTCAATTATCAGACTGTACTGGCGTCAATTTTATTTCATGTTTAGGTGAATGTCAATGGAGCCCGATTGTATAGTAATCTGTAGTTCATTTTTGTAATATTAAAGTGAAAACAACAGATCATCCACTTTTAAATCGTGAACATTAGAATTTTCTAGTGATAAATTTTTTGTTGAAAAATGTATTTTCAATACCTCATGTTGGACATCCGCCCGAAATCATGGCGACACTGCGCCACATATGTTCAGTTCATTGGACTTGTGCTATTCCCTTCAACAGCTTAATAAGCATATGAATGGTGCGATTAAGTAACAAAAATTTACCACTGATGCCTATTCGTAAACCCATTGAGAACAAATCAATAGGGCGTCTTTAACCTGATATGCTTGCCTGGGGAGAGGTGTGAATTTTCACACATGTGAAAGGGATAATTTCCAACATGCCGAAGAAAAAATTACGAACCGAGACGCAGAGGATCCACAATTTTTATAATTATTTTGTACGAGAACAGAAAAAAAGGAAGAATACTGGTTATCAATTCATAAACCTACGGACAGAGCCGCGACAGCTCTTAAAGTGTCAAAACGCACAGTTTAGAGAATATTTGCAAAAGATACAATAGTTCATGATGCCAAAGGTAGGTACAACTGACGAATAACATGGTGTTTTTTAGAAAATTATTTAACAAAGAGTACTTAATATTGGCATTAGTACATGATCGCGCCGTTTCTATACGAAATCCATATGTGATAGCTATCTTTTTAGTCACAAAAACATGATGTTTATAAGTCTTCATATTTTTTTAAACATTTTTACAGGACCCATAAGGAAGAAAAAGACACTGTGAAAGTTTTGCTAGAAAGACTAAAGAAGTTTCCAACAACCGTTAAAGAATTGTCGAAAATATTGCTGCTGAAAATGGCCACAAAGTTATGTACTCACCAATCAGACATTGCGAACTGAACCCCATCGAATTGATATGGGCAAACGCAAAAGGTTAATTACGTACACGTAGCACGAAATAACACTTCCTTCAAATTTAAAGACGTCCAATTACTGTGCAACGAATCTCTAAACCGCGTAACACAGAACGATTGGGAGAGTGCATACAAAATTGAAAATGACTTCTGGCAGTTTGACGGAATGGACAGGAATTTGATAGAACCATTTAATATAAATATTGAGGACGATTCTGACGATGACGACAATAGAGATGACGACGACAGAGGAGACGACAAAGCTGATGATGGTGACGGTTTCCATACTCATCAAAAATAAATGAATGTTATGCTGATAGTGTTAAATTGTATACATTACTGATAATTGACTTTAATTGTTTTTAATCTTTTGATCTATGTTAAAAATCTTTAACTCTCGACAATTACAACGAACTAGGTTACCAAAAATCACTTTAAATAAGTATTTCATTATCAAACCATATACAAATTAAATCTAATACAAATAAGAGAAGAAAAAGATTGTCATATACGCGTACCCATACCCGATCTGACGGCATCTGACAAGGTTCTAATCTTGCATGGCCGCATATGATATACCTTACCATATCAGAAAAGTTTTGATACCGCTGTTACATTGGTTCATGCACATCCAAACAACCGAACACCAGATGGCTCACAGTCGCCATGACTACGGGTGGACGTTCAACATGAAATATTGAAAAAACATTTTTCTACAAAAAAACAATCATTAAAAAATTCTAACTTTCACCAGTTAAAAATGGTTGTTTTGTTGTTTTCACTTTAGTACTAGAAAAGTAAACTAGAGATGCTTTTTTCTGTGATATGGGATCAAACACCTGCGACATAAAATAGTGAAACAGACTTTAGTTTATTTTTTGCATAAAACTGTATTTCTTCTGCTGTAACATTTTAAAACACCTTGACAAATGATTCCTCCTAAACCCAATATAAAATGTATATGACATTCTATCCCTAAATAAGAAAAAATGTTATTTTTCAATGCATTGGATGCTGATTAAGTAACCTTCAAATATCACATTTTTTCACAATATGTAAGATTTGAAACTTTAAATAGTCCAGTTGATAATTTCTAGATAAGTTTGAAAGATTACACAATGATAGGACATATTGCTATAATTAATTTATCTTATCAATAAATATTGGCTTACTATTTAAATTATTAAAAATAAGATAATAGACTCTTTAATAGTGTACCTGGCAACATTTGATGTAGTAATTAATGTATTGTGGGTCTTTTTTCCTGTTATTGAAGATGGTTGTGGATCTTGACAGCGATGTCATCTTGGAGAGGTCTGTATAGAAAGTTACATGAAATTTTTCACAAGCATTCTGAATGTCATTTTCATGTATTAAACAGAGCACAATATTTTAATTCGAATCACGCGGATATATATATATATATATATATATATTAATATATGGTCACGATGACGTTATCATCAACACGGGACCAAAAGCCTATTGTTTATTAGATATATATTATATAATGCTGCAATAATCAGTTGCCATGTGATGACCAAACATCGCATATATATTGAGGTGGTCTACCGTTTATTTCACTTTTTCACAACACCCAAGTACCGGGATAATCTGCAATATGCCAATGGTGCACGAAGTTTATGGAAATCAGTTCTTGGTCCTTGCTGACAGGTTTGATCAGAAAGGTATAAATGTTGCCTTTATTTCAAAAATTGTTTCTCAGATGTTTATTTCACACTGTCGTTGCTCAATTTTGATATGATCTAGGCAAATATTGCACCAACAGCAAAAACAGTTATGTGAAATCTGTGTCCTTTTGATCTCGTCTTAACATCCTAGTATAGTTAGCGGTAGATCGTTTTAGCTCAGTCAATATATTATAATAGTGATTCTTAGATACGAGTGGCGAGCTACGAGTAACTAGCGAAGTGACACTTTACTCGTCATTCGTAACGCGCAACTTAATAAGCTTAGAAGCTCTCTGTCTATGCCGTTTGGACAGCCTCCAGGACATTCTACTGAAAAGGGATTAATTAAATTCAGCTAAAAACACGTGACATTTTGCCTGCTATATAGCCTCTGTGCTTTTACTAGTAGTTATGTCAGTATTGTTTGCATATGACCTACTTCGTCTGGGTTTAGAAAAAGAGCCAAAAAGATTTTATTTTTTAAAAAGTGAGCATCTATTCCAGGTAAGGTCTTTATTCACTTTAATATGGTACACCTTACAATTGTTTGCAATGTAAAACCTGACGAATTTGCTTATGAAACAGCGCACATTTCAGTCTCAACCACCAGGATTACGAGCTCACGAAGTACATGTACACATCAATTTGGTTACGAAAATATTTGTCAAATCCAGTTAACGCCAAATAACGAGTGTGAGGTACAAGGTAAAACACTTTTATACCATGATAGAAACTGCATTTGAAAAATATACCCATGGTAAAAAATTATTTGGAAAAAAATTCATGGTAAAAAAATCCTAGAAATGTACACACACACCATGGCCAAAAATACGACACCCAGGTGTAAGAAACTATTTGTAAAAGCACATCCAATGGCATGAAAAAGATATCCCATATAGTGAAAGTGGAGACTGAAAAAGGGGGGTATGGGGCAGTATATATATATATGCAGCCACCGTGACATGCAGTATCCCCGGGTATCTTATGCACCTGTAAAAAGCATTCCTTTTAGATTTCTCGAAGTTTTTCTGTTGTTTTTTTTTGTTTGAAATATGAGTGTAAAGAATTGACCATGATATTTATAATGCATGTACCATTTGACATTGGTACAGTTTGTAATAAAGTTTGTTCGAATATAAATTAAGAAAAATGTGGGATAGCAGGTCTGCCTTTCCATGATCACTCGAAAATAACAACAGAGTTGACAGTAAATTTCCTTTGCGTTTCGATTGCTGTCACTAGGGGGACACTGGCATAATGAATTTTTCGATACGATGTGGCGCTTCCACTTCATAACCACGTAATATTTCGCATTTCCGTCTGGTGCTTTATTGTCGATATCCGTCGGACAGATTGTCAGTATTAGGTGAGATTTCGTCCATATTAGTTTATAATTTTTATTTCCTGAGTTTTCATGGCAATCCGTGTCGTGTACATAACTATCTCTGTAGTGATTTTATAAAATCAAAGTGTTATATCGTCAGGAATTTAAAAATCTCTTTATACTTGCCTTTTCCTTTTGCTGTCAAGTTTTGACCTTTTCGGCTTTGTACTAATTTATCACCCTCATAGTCATAGTCATACTCTAGACTCAAAGAGTCTAGTCCTGGCTAGATGATTCTAGTACTATGGCTTGCCTGCGGCGGAGACGTAGGGTCATGGCCCAGACAGTGTTAAAAACTATTGAGATTTTTTTTAACCGAATCACTTTTTTTCTGATGTCTTTTGTACTTTAGTGAGTCTTGGAACAAAAAAATTGAGTTGAAAAGCTTCAACTGTTCTTAACACTATCTGGGCTATGACCCTACGGCTCTGCCGCAGACAAACTGTAGTAGGGTTATGTAGCCCGCAGGACTATACCTCATACTTAATTATACTCATAATCATATTTTTTGATTAATAGTCCTAAGTCATTCTGTAGGCCCAATATCTGACCTTTTGGTCCTGCATGTTAAACTCTTTGCTGGGTAAAATTTATCATCTTTCGAAATTAGTAAAAACTCATTCAAACAGAAAAATTTCATAAAGCAATATATTCTGATGTATGAAAGTCGAAAGATGTCACACCGTATCGATGATGATGATTTTAGGTTGTTATAAATTATCATATGAAGAAAGTATAAATCCTTCATGTGTCCGGGCTTTTGTTGACTTTTTACACAATATTAATACGAAAACGGTTAGGACCAATGCATCAGATATTGGGCATATGATTATGGAACTACATCCAATACCCTTCAATCTAAATGTATGCACCTTCTAAATGTATACAGCCTTTT
>JAOXYB010016631.1:0-36199 GCA_028565635.1 Phoronis ovalis | reverse complement strand
AATTGTGAATATATGTTGATTCAACGTATAATAAAAAAACGAAGTAATAAAAGAGACAGGCATGCGCCAACTCATTTTCATCACTTCTAGTGTACTTATAAAACATGTATGCTTCATATTAATAATATGCAATTCCTTTCGCTGAAATAGCCAATTTAAACAGCGTACAATGATGATTCTTCGAATCGTCGTTGTCTTGTTAGCAAATGCTTCCATATTGAAGACGTGACTCTTGGCGTGGAACTCCGTAATGTTTATTTATCTTAGATATTTAAATCTATATGATATGCAGAAATTTTGTATACATTGTTAGTAAGTATAGAGTAGTTGGACCTTGTAAAACTGGAAAATATTTCTACTGCGTCAAATAAATATTATTATTATTATAAATAAAGGTTTTATGTTTAGTTATTCAGTAACAAGCTCACTGGTTGGTCAGTTTTGAGCAGCTTAATATAACCTTGCGTAAAATGTAACCATTGATGCAAGATGTCACAGCCAGTTGGTAGGCATACAAAACTGACAACTGATCTACCACTGAATAAAGCGAGAGTTACTGACGTGGCCTGGATCTAGACTTAAAAAATAGTGAATAACCTATGATTGTATTCAATAACACAGATTTTAACAACATCAGAAATTAAATTCCATTATTCCAGACATATCGCCACCCCCTTTTATAACAGAATCTGTCACATGCAATTAATGTCAAAACAACATTGAAGGTACACGTATAACCACAATTGTTTTACACTTTTAACCAACTATCATGTTTTCCAGATGGCTAGGATTCCGTTTAGAATTTGTTGGCGCCTTGGTTGTACTGGCAGCAGCTTTATTCTCTGTTATTAGTAAGGGTATGAATGCAACAACAGCTAGTTTGGTTGGACTGTCCATCTCCTATGCTCTACAGGTATGTACAGCATAATAAAAGATAAAGCTATCTTATGTGGTGTAAAACAATTCCAGTAAGTTAATCTTTTGGAATGAGTTTAATCTGATAACCGAGCTTGGTTTGTTTACAGAGTACAAAGGGTTTGTAACTAATTCGTAGTTATGTCCTTTTGTTGTCATGTGAATCTGGAGAAGTGTTTTGACAAATGGTTCTGTTATACATTGTAGAGGTAACCTCATCTGCTGTGTGTTGATTGGGTTTAGATGCCTGCGTGCATCTGCCCACATAGAATGTGATGTGTTACACTGCTTCATGCATCATATCTTTACATTTATTCTAACCAGCTAATAAACAAATTTCTGTAAAACATCAGCAGAAATGTTCATCTTATGCCTGAGAACCTTTCGTGTAAACATTTATTAATTGTGTCTGGTGATAGGTAACTGGAGCCTTGAACTGGATGGTAAGGATGACTAGTGATTTAGAAACAAATATTGTATCCGTGGAAAGATGCAAGGAATATAGCGAGACTCCAACGGAAGCTGAGTGGACACTCGACTATCCCCAACCTCCTCCTGACTGGCCAAGGCAGGGTGCAGTAGAGTTCAAGAATTATTCTGTTCGATACAGAGAAGGTCTCGATCTTGTAGTTAAAGACATCAGCTGTAGTATTAATCCACAAGAAAAGGTAAGTTCTTAGCACGAATTTTATTCAGATAGCAGGTTTACTAAGAGCTGCAAGAGTATTGTTGCTGATTGGCTAAGCAACAATGCTTGTGATAATTATGTCATTATTATCATTCCTGCCACGTGAATGCAAAGTTTAAATTTCTTGGACTCCACAAATATGATCAGTGTATGGTTTGTGCCGTAGCATACTGCAAATTTATTTATATTGTAAGTTTAAAAGTCACTGAAGAATGTTGTAAAATACAGGGGTCAAGCTTAGGCTTTTAAAGTAGTAAGTACTAATTTTTTTTGTTTACAGATTGGAATTGTGGGAAGGACTGGTGCGGGAAAATCATCACTTACACTTTCCTTATTCCGTATAATTGAAGCAGCTGGTGGAGCTATTTTTATTGATGGCATCAACATTGCCACTCTTGGCTTGCATGACGTGCGTGCAAAATTAACCATACTTCCACAGGTAAGCATGCTAATTCTGATTGGTTGCAACAAAACTACAAAACGTGCTGTACCAAGTATAAATTTGTTGAAAACCACAGGCATTTGTTATTGTTTGCACTTTGTATGTTAACAATATCAAGAAAGTATCAATTAAATTCTTATTTCAGGACCCCGTCTTGTTTGCTGGTTCTCTACGCATGAATTTGGATCCATTTGATTTGTATACAGATGAAGAAATATGGCAGGCATTAGAGCACAGTCACTTGAAAGAATTTGTTAGCGGTCTAACTGAGATGTTAATGTACGAGTGCGGTGAAGGAGGTCAAAATCTAAGGTACTGTTTAAATCGATTTTACACTTTGAGAACAAGACACGTCATTGTGGTGGTTAAAGTGAAGACTGTTTGTGCATTGCAACTATTCAGTACATTTCTTCATTTTTAACGGAAATATCAGTTACTTAACTGTTTTCAGCTATGAAAAGAAGAAATGTATAAATTTGATTGATGGTCAGTTTTATATATTTCCATTTTCATTGCTAAAAACAATTAATTTATGAAAATTAGTGGTATGTTACCATTCTGAAATAATTAGACAGACATTATAATTTTTCGTTCAGTAAAGCACAAAAAATCGTAAAGTACACACGAAACATGGAAATTGTTTTTTAGTGTTGGTCAACGACAACTTATTTGTCTTGGTCGCAGTCTTTTGAGGAAGACGAAGATTTTGATTCTTGATGAAGCTACTGCCGCTGTAGATTTGGAGACGGATGATCTGATTCAGAATACTATCCGTACGGAATTTGCCGACTGTACAATATTAACTATTGCTCACAGACTCAACACTATCATGGATAACGACAGGTAAAGATATACACACGCACACACATTATTAAGAAATTATCTGTCTAAATATTGATTTTCTGTATAAAAAGCAGACATGCCACAGAGTATTGTGACTCAGTAAAGTGGTGTTATTGGATGAGTCGATTCCACCATATATTCAATAAGATGGCAGCATTCACAATTCTTTATATAAAGTTACATCTCATTTTTCGGATAGAATGCAAAAAGTAAAAGTTTTTCTATAACAATTTTGCACCCAAAAATACACAATGGGGCATTGCAAAAGCTTACTTCTTAGATCTCCATGATCTATCCATCGGCACGAAGGATAGCAAAAAGTGCTGTTTCTACAAGTTACAAATAAACACTTAGTCGATATTATAGGATAATCTAAATCATAGTCAGACTTTATAAAATGATGAACTGTAATTTTTCAGAATTATTGTACTGGATCAGGGAGAGATAAGAGAATTTGATAGTCCCGACAACTTATTGAAGAACAAGAGTTCCATCTTTTATGGCATGGCAAAAGATGCTGGACTAGTTTCATAGATGTGTTCATTTAACCGATTCTCATGCAATTATTCCCAGGCATTTCTCTTTGTCAATTACAAAACCAAATATGATAATTTTGGAAGCAAATTTTGTGTATCTGCATGAAAAATAGAGCACTGCCTTCTCAGTTGAATTTATTTTTTTCCTAAGCCTAAAATACTTATATTTTTGCATTGTATATTGTGTGTTTGTTGAACATGAGCTATCACATACTACATCTTTTAAATTATGAAGCAACAATTTGTAATGAAAATTGTGGTCTAAATTTGAATTTATATATTGTATTATACAATATATATGTATGTTTTGACATTATGGAGTAGGTTAAATAAAGTTGTGTGATTCATGCTACTGCATTGTACTACAGTACTACTATGCTTTTAGTTTGGTTTGTAACTTTCTGTGCTGTTTTTTTACTACTATTAGTAGTTTATAAAATATAAATTGGCTTTCATTAATGTTAGAAGTGTAAAAATAATGCAAACTGCTTGTTTAAAATGTCTGTTGCACTGTTCTGTTTATCGAGTCTAAACTAGCAATTTTTGAATATTTTGAGGTGATCTGTTAGTAGTGTTTTGTGTCAAGATATATATCGCTTAATATATTGTTTAAATTTTCATATTTTATAGTTTCTTACCTCTCAATTCAAATTCAGATCTTATCATAGATTCGTTTGTAGCCTCTGACACAACTAGACCAGGGCATTGATCATCTGCCTGGATACGTGTACGGAACTCGAAGCAAAGACAGCCAATGAGAACTCGTGAGAATCAAATGTTTATATGCAGTGAAGTTCTGGTGATCAGTGCACGTGGCAAACATACCCGTTCTTGAAGCTAACTTAACCATGCATTGTGATTGGCTAGTTTAGTTGGGCGGTGTTTTCAAATTGATATACAGGCAGGGAAAAAGGTCTATAGTTGTGTCAGAATCTATAATCAGAACTACCCTAAGATATAAAATTATGGGTCTGAAATTCGGGATGGCAAGATTCATTTGCTGTATTTTACATTAAAATGCAAAAACTGAATTCAAAGCAAATGTTGTGCATTGATTTAGACATGTATAAGATATTTACTCAAGAATGTATGTTTGAAGATATTATTCGTTTACAATTGCTGTATAATATGTTTATTATAGTTGATGCAAAAAATTATATTTACTGTATTCATATTTTGAAATATAAAATAGCTGTCTTATCAAAATTGTGAAGTTGTACAGAATATCCTAATGGTATAGTGGCAAGGTCAGAATATCCTCAGTGAACACCACGTACAGTGGTGCCAAGTCTCCTGGTTTCACAGGGAACCCCTGTTTTAGAACCAATCTCGCAGTTGCAACGTCATTTCTCCCAATTTCCAGTCACTGGCTAACAAAGCTTACTAAAATGGTAATGTTAGCTTAAGTTGCATCTTAAATTTCAAAATTTGTAAGGAAGCCTTACACTTCATATCCTCCAACCTTGACCTTCAAGGAACACACTGCCTTGCGACATACAGAAAGTATTGTTACAGGAAACATAATTCCAATGTAGTAAAAAAAGAACAAAAACGCTAGAATGAGTTTTTTATTTTTATTAAAAAAAAATTAAATTACAGCATTTAACCCACTAACTGCCTCTGACACCCTAAGAATTATTGAAAAAATGTACATACTTTAGATTATTTGCATCAACATGGGATTGAAATCTAAAACTACCGTGCAGAGCAGTTGTGTCCAGGTATAAACAGACAAGTTTTTCTACATGAATGCAACATCACATACCAAAATAGTACAACCTTATAACTGCTGCATAAAGGAGTGCACTGTAATAACATTAACATATTTAACTACAGAACTGCTGCCAGCTATTGGAAAACAGATACATAACCATGTTTTATCAAATATTCTGCTTTTGGAAAATTTGTTACTATGAACTTATAGAAGTCTTACAAGAAGTATTAAACAAGAGGTCTACTTTTGCAGACAGATGCCCACCAGTGAAGTAGTTTCTTCAGTTTTCAAGTGATACAACATAACACCTGCCCACCTATGGCTTTCATAAATCCACCTTTAAATCATCTAGGCAACGTTTTTTGCCAGGAAAGAGTATCATGACTGCCAGTCAACCATATTGGAAGTCCTAACCCCAAAATCAAAGATCTCCATACATATCAGAGTTTTTATGAAACGGGCAAGAACAGCTGGACGGTCACAATATTGGAATTTTAGATAGCTGTTCAACCCTCTTTTCAAAGCCTATAAGGGTTATAGGCTACCCACAGCCGTATTAAAACCAACTTCAAATCGTCCAGGCAACACTTCATCTTTGTCGCTGTAGATGTGTACTGCCTTGGGAACCAACATGACCACCAGTCAGCTATATTGGAGCTGCAGCAAGTTAAAGTCATTCTCGATCTGTATTTGACCTACATTTATGCTATACTCAGTATGAAACTGATCTGTTAAAAACTAATCCATTATAGGAGTACAGGGAACCACCAAGATGAAAGCGATCCAAATCAAATTCAAAAGGAACCTGTATTTTAACCTCTATTTATTTTCGGAATGAAAGTGATCTCTATGTGTCAGTTTTCAAGATCTGGACAAAATCAGTTTTGATTACTGTGAAAGGAATACCATATTTTTGGATCAACAGTTGAAAATACATATATACCCATTCACTATATAGTGATGGGCATAACAATAGTACAAACACACATGATCAGATATGTTATACTTTGCCTTAAGGTGCCTAACTAAAGTTTAATACCATTAATGGTATCTAAAATAAAAGCAAAAACAAAAACTTATATTTGGTCAAAACAGATGCAGAATGAGTTATAATGTACAACATGAGATGATTCCACCAGATTTGCTATAATATTATTGTTTGTAATATTCAACAATTTAATGCCTATATCACCTCTGTAACCGACACCGCGAGGGACTAACTGAAAAGACAAGGGATTTCATGAGAACTACAAGAAAATACAAAACATTTCTCTTTACGAAAGCGTTTCGAAGATATCCTAACCCAACTGAACATATGTGTTACCCATAGTTTCATTGGATTTAAAACTTCTTTACCCACAACACACAGAACAAATGTTATAGAAAATAACATGTTATAATGCAGTTAACAGAGTACAAACATCCATAAACGTGATTCTCTCGGTTTACGGTGTTTTGTGCGATTCCCTTGGTAGCGATTACAGACGGAACATAGCTTATACTAATATTGCTATGAACAAATCATATATTATTATACTAATACATAATGCAACTACTCATTTTTATTTACTCTCATACGAATTGATAGACTCCATTCCCCCACAACTTTTGAAACAACCATATTGCTCACTACAGTATGAATTTAACCATAACCTCATATATTATATCAAAGACAACAAAAGTTTATGAACATACTATTATAATATATAACATAATAATACTATTATATATTATACACATTTTGTCCAACTCCACGGAAACCAGGAGAGAGGTTAGCTAGTAGCAGTAGAAGCTGAACATCCATTAAATCAAAATCCAGCCAAACTATCGCGGATGTATTTCTGTCCCACTAGTTAACTCTGAAGAAGAAAAGCTTTCTGCAACAGCAAGGCAACAGAGAGATGTCGAATATTTTTGTGCCATGGGAGAAAATGAAGCCATATTTAATATAAAACGTAATATAAGTAACAAGCAGATACAACCACACTCCCCTAATAACATGAAATAAATGTCTAAATAACAAAATAACATAACATATTGCATAATTTTTTGTGTTTTTTTTGAGAATTTTAAATATTTTTCACACCAGGTAGAACTTTGTACAGTATTATATAATTACTTAATAATATTTGCATTTATTTATGCTGATGATTTTTTAAATTGTTTACTTGATTATTAATCAATTTCATAATCAACTTCACATTCGCAGACGTTACAGAAAATATCTTTTAAAGATTTGTCTAGCCTGCATATAAATCTGCGAACGTAACTCGGTTATTCAGTGATTAAAGAAATAGTCGAATCAGCTGTATTTTAAGGATGATCGGTCGTTAATTTGGGCTATTTCTAAAATTAAAAGTTTTTTTTTAGAAATCAGAGTTTGTATCTCTAAAACTACTCTGATAAAATGCAATCTAGGCTGACAATTTCTTCTCGTATTAATTTCAGAATCAAATGGAACTCCTAGGGTATTTTCAATGAGTTGCCTATTATGATGACATTAAGCATGCATATATATTCAATCTACCCAACCGTGAAATGAAGCAACTCAATGGAGACAGCAATGTAATGTCTAATTTTTGGCATGTATGATAACATTAATCTTTAAAAAGATCGATGTCTTCAAACACTGCGATTGTAGCAAATGTTTTTTCTATTTGAACAGCAACAAAAGAAGTTGTGAGCTGTGGAAAAACACTTACGATGCATGAACGCAAAAAGGTGTATTAAACGAAAATACTTTTTTTCTTGTCTTCGTTGCAAGATTTTTTCCTTAATTTGCAGTCAAATTAATTATCGATCATCCTTATTGCTAATTGAACATTAAGAATCAAACTAAACACGCACTAAACAACGAGCTACCTTAAACAGTTTAAGGCAGGCGGATGAGCAACACATCAGCGTTTTGTCAACAGTTGCAACATTAATGTGATGTTGGCAACTGGATAAGTCTATTGCTTATGCAAACTTTCCCATCAAAACAGTGCTTTTATTCAAATATTCATCACATTGAACATTTTCATTTTGAATCACCAGATGCAGTAACTTCTTTCTTGGAAGATGATTGGTTATCACTACCAGCCTGTTTCTTTTGTAAGGAACCTGTTGATTGGTTATCACCAGCACCAGCAGTAGCACCAGCCTCCTCAGCAACCTATGAACAATGACAATAAACAATTTAGACTTGGAGCTGCAACGTGATTTTCCATAACATTAAATTATTATAATACATCAATCATTTGTTAAAAGCACAAGTTCTCACATAGATTACAGGAGGCCACAGAAACAGCTTTATAGGGTGTTTAATAGTAAAAAAATGCAAGCGCACACCACAATTCGCAAGCGACATACTTTGTGAGACAGTATAATCAGGAATTATGGGTCGGAATTAGTGGCTGGGTTAAACACTCAGAACCATCACTCAGAAGGTGTTTAACGTACAAATACGCAGCAGACACGAAACATACAATATTGACAGTAAAACAACGTAAACAATATATCGCACACGCGGTTATACCCGATAAATGGCTAGACTGAGTTGCGGTAAGAAAAATCCACTCCTTTTGTTTAGTAGCATAGATAAGAATACTACCAATACAGGACAAATTTTGTCGAATCTGAACATAAATGACAGACAACTGATAGCTTACCGGAGGATCAACTCTGAAGTCATTAACAGTCTTGAATTTAGATAACCAATTCTTTAGTTTGGGATCGACTTCGACAGCCTTTTTCGAATATTTCAAGAAAGCCCAGAATTTCTCAATACCATATAACTGACCTAAAAGATAACAAATTAATTGTTATTCCAGATTTGCTATGTAATATGGACATTTGGTCCTTATTCTTTCTATTCATTACATGCTTCATCCATATCACACATTTCTATGAACATTCAGGAAGTATTCACAATGCAGCTTTGAGAATATATTGTACTGCTGCTTACAAACACAACAATCAGATAGAAGCTTAAGGCAGTCTGGCTTTTACCTACAAAGATTTTGGACTGAGACATGTATCAAAATCCTGTACAATAATGCACAATTTTTAACTTTGAAGGAATGAAAATCTTGATTGAATTTAAAGGCACCCTACCTGATTCGTAGTCCAACATTGTATCTTCTTGAAAATCCTTATATAAGTCTTCCCTAAATCGTTTCTCTAAACCATAGCTGTAGAAGCGAAAAAGGCACTCTAAACCGTACCTGCAAAAACAAATTCAAATACAGATTTTCTTTAAGTGGCCTAAAAAAAATATTCGGCAGTATTTACACAAGGTCAAGGTTATGAATTCTAAAGAACAGAAAGTAGAGCATCATACCTATACCCAGCACGACCATCTTCGTTTGCCAGAGTGCGAAATTCGGTGTACATTTTCTTGTTAAAATGTTGCCGTAAGAAAAATGACCAGAATCTAAATAAAGTATTCATTTCTTGTGATTGACCAATGCCTAGTTTCTTTCGATCTGGAAGAAAACATATAAACATTTACACTAACTTGTAATGAATTGCACAGCAAAGAAAACTCAAACATCTAATATATTTTCATTGATTTCTTAAATATTTATAGTAATTTGATATATATCCCATTTGCGTGGCTGTGTTGGAAATCGAAAAAACCGTCTTTCCCGCTGCTGCATTAATGGCATTTTTGTCATCATAAATGCCAAAACCTTCACTTGAAATAACCTAGGATGCAAATTATAACTTGAAAAGTGAGGCTACACTGCTCCATCAGTAGTTTTTGGAGCCATTTTTTCAAAGCATCCAGCGCTTACCTTTAAGACATTTGGCATGGAATTTATGATAGACATGCCAAACAAATCCATTATCCTTCAGCAGTTCATGGGATGGATGCTGGAAATGCGGGAATGAGTGTGGAGCACTGCCGTAACTTGTCGACACTACGCTTTCAGACGGGCTAAAAATAAACCACGTTAACATACAGACAAAGGAATGCACATTTATACTGTACTGAATAATTTGTAGTTTAGCTTAAATTCAACCTGAAATGAAATTTGGACAATCAAATTTAAAACAGTATCGAGGATCCAGAACAGTCTCATTACATAGCGGATACAGAATAACCTCAGTATACAGGAAATTCAGAACGGCTAAGAAATATAGAGGGGATACAGAATTGTGTAATGTAAGCTTTAACTATTACCAAGGTTGTAATTTGGAAGAATTCTAGTATGATATTAATAGACCGTAACAACACACATTTAAAGCTAAAGGTCTGTGGGGCATTTAATTTTCCCTCGCATTTTGACAAGCAGTCTAGTACATAATATCTACACACCATGGTTTAATATTGTGACTAATAGTGCAGATACACCGCTTGAGCATTGCTATTCAAAATTTCCTAATGACTTTAAGCTACGAATATCTCTGGACAGAGCAGCAGTGTATTACCTGTGCGAGACTAGAGACGAAGAGGATATTGTCCTCGGTCTGTGTTCTTTTGAATCCATAACCCAGCCGACATGGCTTTCTACTGGAGGGTTTTTACTGTGTCTTGTTTTCTTCTTGCGTGGAGTCTTAAATTAACATATTACACATTTCATTTGTCAATGGCACAAAACAATACACAAGATGATATCCAAACTGACATTTATACAAGTAGTTAGCTGCTTTTCATCATACGCGAGCAATTGCCATAACTAGCCACAAAAAATTCACATCTTTCTAACTCTTACATCATCAGGTCACAATTTAGATTTGCATTTCACTCAGAACTGTTAAATTAAAAATTACCACCACAGGCAGGTAATTTCTATAACAGGGGAGAACGGATGAAATTAGTTCAAATTACTAAGGAAGAGGTGGGCAAAATAATTCAAGTGTGATAATTTTATGTGAAACAGCCATTAACGAAAGTGCTATAACCCTTAAGTACAGCTATAAAACTCACCTCAGGATCTGGTGGTTTGCTTGTATCTTTAACCACTGGATAAAATCTTGGCTCTTTATTAGGATCTGTTGACCGTGGCGTTCGGGGTGTCCTAGGTGTTTTTGGTATGGCGCCTTCCTTTTGTCTAGGTGTATCAGGTATATGAGCAGGTAATGATCGTGACACTTCTGGCACTGTGTCAGTATGAGGCACAGGCTGGATAGATATCTTTTTTGACTCTGAAATTAGTATGAAAATACTTATATTAACTACACACTACCTTACTAGAACATGCTCCGCAGAGAAAAGAACAGGGAGCAATCCCAATTGGTAATTCGCAGTTTATGACCTTGAGTTACATATGACTAATTCTATTCACTTGCTCATAGATTACAGTGAGAAACAGATCTCTTGTATAAGATTTTAAACAGAATAACAAAATATAACAAAACTGTAAATCATAAACTGCATTCCAGTTTTACTGTATTAACAATTTTGAAATTTGCAACTTTATATACATTCTTATATGGAACTTACCCGTTTTTGCTTCTAGTTGGGGTGGAGGGGGAGGAGGAACTGGTTGATCTACGACTGGTGGGACTGGTGTTAAACTTGCATACTCCTCACGAGATATCACGTTGACTGTTTTGAAGTCTGGTGGCTGAGGCTGAAAAAAATTATCTTAATGTTCACACCCACTGATAAACATAACACTGGTGATGATAACTAGGCTAAAAGTATTACAACTGAGCCAACAAGGATATCAAATAACGCTAGCATAAATATGCAACTATTACGGGATAGACGTACCTACCTCCTCAAGAGTAATAAAGTAGTTATTCAACCAGATATTTACAAAAGACTGCACATACCACTGCAGGGTCTTCTTCCCACAAGTCCTGCTCATAGTAGAAGAGTCCATCGTTTATCGTTTTGGCAAGTTCCGATGTTATTTTTGCTCGAGGGACATGATCTCCAGTTCGATCACCACCAGGGTGTTTTCTTAAATATGGCGGAGTTTGTGTCACAATCAGGATATGGTTGATTTCTGAGTCCTCCATTTCACCCTCAGAATCATCCGACCTACACAT
The DNA here is from genome assembly GCA_028565635.1 of Phoronis ovalis. Classification (NCBI taxonomy): domain Eukaryota; kingdom Metazoa; phylum Phoronida; family Phoronidae; genus Phoronis; species Phoronis ovalis. The sequence goes on along the minus strand of JAOXYB010016631.1, from coordinate 24,077 downwards.
TAATAAATTTAATTGTAAGGAATATAAGATGATTGAGGAAGAAGAGAACATGTAATAGGCATTACGATGTATAGTTTGCATATTTAATATATAACTGTTATCCGTATTAAGCTTATATGTAAAAATATTGACTACGTTTAACCTTGCACCCTAAGTAACTATATTTTAATCCAATGGGTAAAACTTTGTATTTATTAAAGCAATCCTTTTCTACTGACAGAGTCAAGTAAACATTAATCTTCATTTTCTGTAATTTTCTCCAGCAATTGAAATTTGACATCGCTATTAGAAATGGGCCCATCTATTTGTGAAACATAAATGTGTGCGAGTGACAGCGACAGTTATGTCAGATACAGGGCATGACTGCTATTAGTACTCAAACATTAGTACAGCATCAGGCATATTATGTCGGTCACAGTAGAACAAACATTACGTATGGTTAGATACAAACAGAAACGCACAGAAAAATATTATACTGTAGTCCAAATTAGTCAACTTCCATAATATAACAAATCAAATTTACATATATGGAACAGTAAATTCAGCTTAGATCCAGAGATTTTGATGTGATTTCAGCATCATAACTGGCAACAACAAAATGACTTCAAATTTATTGAAAGTTTAATTTTCTCATAAATAATTATCAAAATGCTTTAGTACGAAACATTTCACAACAAAAGAAGATAATTAGATACTAGCTAGTTCATTACTGTATTTGTGTCAGAGCCCGTACTCTGTGGATACTGGCAATTAAGCTAAGAAGCAGTATAGATGAAAAAAAAACACTATGCTGCCTCATAGCAATTGATAAATGTTAAATAGCCAAAGATGCTAATTTATGAAGTATACTATACTAACCAATCAGTAAAAGTATTTTTTCTGCCCATGTCAAGTCCTTCCAGCTCTTCATCAAACATGAAATCCAATTCTTCCAGTTCTTCCTTATTGGACTTCTTAGCATTATCATTCTGAAGAAGAAGAATGTCAAGCTTACTTATCAGACACAGAGTCAGTCTGAATAAATATATCCATTAGTGTTCCATGCCTTCTCAACTAACGTCTGAGCTTAACCACAGACAATTTTCATTCAGTATCTCAAAAAGCAGAAGAACGATACTCTCATGATACTCCCGACCAAATCTCACGCACTGTACCAAACGACCCAATAACTCAATATATAAATTAGATTTTTGTTGTTACTGTGCAGTTTTACTTTATAATTGTTATATACATTTCTATATATAATCACTTTGATATAATTGCTATTAGTTTGTATTGTTAGTTAACATTCAGTATTCTCCTTTACAATACCTGGCATTGTATGTAGCTAAATACGGTGAAAATATGTTACATCTATATACACATCTGTGACAGAAAACATGCTTGAAATAAGCCTAGGCTAAACGGCTCATCTTTAAACAAAATGTGGTATTTAAATAACTTATGAAATATTTTATTTAATACCTTGACTGGCGTGGTCTTTGGTGTTTTTGGCTTTCTCTTCACTTGCATCCATTCACCAGTTGTGGCAGGAAGACTGGACGACAATCCACGTGTGGTTGTCATTTCCTTGTCATCAAACACATCAGATGAGTTCCCCAGGTTCTCAGTACTTGCATCACTGCTTGCATTCTCATTGGAGGCTGAATAACATAATGTTAAAATTTACAGGAAAAATTGAAATATTACATTACAGTATTTTCTCACATTTCCAGTGCTTGATTTCAGTAATCTGACTTGCAGTAGAAATTTTAAATTTTATTTATAATTAAATATTTTATTTAAGTTTGACTTTTGTCTTTTGTAGTACAAGAAGTGCACAAGTTAAATTCATCGTGTTTAGTAGATGTTTCACAACTGAACACGACTACAGAAACTGTATCAGTTACAGCCAATAAGGCATTTCAGCACAGCACGAGGCTGATATGAAGACCATCGTGATGAAACATCATGTACAGCTGTCATGTCAGTTACTTTATTGGCTCATTTTAAGAGTAATCAATATTATTTGGTTGAAGTTATTAAACTTTAACTTTTTCTTAGAATAATCTTGTTGGATCGGAATGTGGTGAGAAAATAAAATGCACCATGTTCATCAAAGAACACAAATTACAACAATGCTGAAGTGTTCTGATAGTGAATGGGCAACAATGTCAATGTACATATATGCTAATATCGAAGGGCAAATAAATGATAGATAACATACCATCTGTTGACTGGGAAACAGGATAGTATGCTCGACCAGGGACAAATTCAGGGACATCAGCATGTAACGTGAATGAGTGTTGAGACATATTTGTAGGTGACGTAGGAGATCTATCACCCATCTCTGCGTGATGACTAGTATTATCCAATGGCCACTTTTCTGGTTCATCCTTTCCACGTACCCGGAGTAAGTCTTCAGAGAATTCTACCATTTCACTTCCAGCCAACGCCTGCAATATTCCAGTCATTAAATCCAGCCTGCTATAGTCATTATTAGGAGAATTTGCGATACCAACATTGTTAATTAATATTATGGGTTATTTTAGCATTCAAGAATTTTGTAAATTCTCGTTAAAGAATAAAGTCACTTACAAAGTTCATATTAATTGTAAGAAAACAAAGTGTAATTAAATAGGACCAGTTCTGATTACAATTCCTAAGTCTCCTCACTCAGAGATAAAGGAGAACACAATAAAGTAAAACAGTAGAATTTATGAATAAAATGGCATACTTTCATTCTAGAACTGAAAAATGAATACCTCGGTCATTTGTTTTGATCAAATTATCAGTAAATTCATTTAAAATGACTTAAATACATTGAACATGAACATGACATCAATTGGCATTTCCGTAATTTTCTGTAATAATTGAAATTTGAGTTATTAAATATAGGCCTGTCTATGGGTAAAACATAATATGTGTGAATGACAGCGACAGTCATGTCAGATACAGGGCATAACTGCTATTAGCATTCAAATATTAGTATAGCACCAGGCATATAATGTCAGTCACGGCAGAACAAACATTAGGTATGGTTAGGTGCAAACAGAAATTTTTTATACAGTAGTCAATTTCCACAGTATAATAAATTAAATTTACACGAATATGGAACAGCATATTCAGCTTATATCCAAAGATTTTGATGTGATATCAGCATTCATTCATCATTGGCAACAACTAGAGGTTGTCGTCAATCATGTCATCATCAAAATGACTGCAAGTAAGCATAATTTTCCCATCCATAACTATCAGAATGATTTAGTATGAAAGATTTCTAAACACAAGAAATAATTAGATACTAGCTAGTGCATTTAATGTACCTCAATAATAGCGTTTACATCCTGTGTAAGGGCCTGCACTCTGTGGAAACTGGCTATTACATTAAGAGCAATCCATCCTCCTGCAGTCATGCAACGACGGAGAAAGAAATCACGTTGAAGATTTTCTTCACTAAAATAATACTCTCTGAAAAAAAAAATGCTTTCCATAAGTAAAACAGTGTTTACAATGTGTAACACAAATTGGTTCAAGTGAATTTATTATATGCTGTGTGACCTTGAGTATTTCCCAAACTGATCATTATGATTTCAAAATAAATAAACATAAGATACAGGTCTGACTTTGTGAACATTACATCCCGTCTCCTTGGTATCCAACAGCACTATCACAGCGATGTTACAATGGTTTATGAAGTTTTGATAACAATTTTATTGCAATCCACATTGTTATAGTTTCAATCAATTTTTACTTACATCTGTTTTTTGACATAATCTTTGACTGCACTGTTATCGACTTCTGGGGTATACGCTATACCATTGAAGTACATGCCAGTGTTATAAGCATTTCCTCCATAGGCTTGACGGGGGTCGAAATAATACTGCTCATCCGTGGATGAGAGATGTGTATACTGGCCTGCAGATTTAAAAAGTTGTGTATTAAACTATACGAAATGACAACTATACTTTAAGCACAAAATCAGTCAGTAACTTTAGCTCATATGGAATCATACACCTGTAGCCTTGTAAAACATTAAGGTGTATTCAAAAACAGTATTTCAATTTGCAAATTCAGTAAAAATGCAAGTGATTAGATATAAAAACATTTTTCACATTTTTACGCAGAAAACAGATTGATATTATTAATGAGAAATAGCGCAGGTATTTACTTATCAAGCTGTTATCATGGGCATGTGATAAGAGAAGCATCTTACGTTACACATGACAATGTCTCATTGTTTGTGTACTTCTACTGTATCAACATACAGGTATTAGTGTACTTCTATTGTATCAACATACACATTAGACCACAAAAAATAACAATACTTTCTTTTCATAGCTACTATGTTTCCCACTGGAATTTCTTGATTTTTAATTCCTGTACAACACTGATCATAGTCCACACTCCACAGTGAACAATCACGAATATTAAAGGTAATAACAGACAAAAAATACCTGTACTGTCCCTCGTTCTATACCCTCCTCGACCCCTGCCACGCCCCCTTCCTCGACCGCGCCCTCTTCCTCGATAGCCTCCTCGCCCTCCATCACGTGGACTAGTAGGGCCCTCTTCAGGATCTCTCTGCCTCCAGTTTAGTGAGTCCGCCCCTGAAAATAAAACAAACTTGTAAATATTCAGTACCAAGATAATGTAAACAACTCCCACATAAATGAACTTATATTATAGCTCTACAAAACACTTTCTGAAAATTTACACAAGGAGTCTGCTGAGGAGACAGTGCCCATCTCAAGAATAAGCTTGGTCGCCAGTTAGCCATACATTTTTGCACTTTTTGACAAAAGATGGCTTAATTTGAGCCAGAATATTTACATATAAGTAGGAAAGATAATGACTTAAACATATGTTGCTTGGCAAAAAGTGAAGAAGTGCATAGTGGAATTGATTCAATTCAAACTTGGTCTGCATCTTGGTATCTATTGACATTACAACTTAAATGATCACTCTATGTATCAGATTTTTCAAGCTATGGACAAAAATAGCTGGACTGAGAAAAAAATCAAAGTTTAGGATGAGTGTTTAAATGAAAGTTTAGAATGAGTGTTTAAATGAAAGTTTAGAATGAGTGTTTAAATGAAAGTTTAGGACGAGTGTTTAAATCACTTTTCAAGGTCATTGTAAGATATCACCCAGTCTATTACACCTGTCCACACATTGCCTTCATAAATCCACAATCTGGGGAATAAATATGGTCACCAGTCAGCTATATCGGACGTAATTCACGTCAAACTTACATTTGTCCTATATTTTGACCTGTATTAACCTTATCACAGGGGCCATCTTAGAAACAAAGATGGCTGTCATTTGGCCATATTGGAAGTGATCCAGGTCAAAATCAAGCTTAAAGCTATCTCTCTGTTGTCAGATTTTTAAAAATGTAGGCTAAAAGCAGTTTTGACCACTGCAAAAAATGCCAGTTTGGGATCGGCATTTGACCCCGTTTTCAACGTCATTCTAAAATGTCATCTAGCCCAATACACCCACACACTTCTGGCAACAATTTGTTTTTCTGGATAGTGGTGCAATGTGACGTGACCTCCCACTATGTGCAATGGGCATAAAAACGTACAACTACAAACTATGTTCATTATCATAACATTTGTACTAACCTTTGCCTCTTCTATCAAGTTTATCTGCACGCCATGGTTTCGGAGAACGGACGTCATCATGACTGCGACTCCTACCACGACCTCCACGCTCCGTCCTTGGAGGTTCTATTTCAAGAGGAACCCATTTTTGTTTTGGTCCTGAAATCCAAATTTTATTTCAAATACATGCTTTTGATAAATACCACTTCAGATTATCACTTCCAAAACTACTGTAGAGGATATATCCACAAATAAAATCAGTCTTCAACTTGGTGAAGTAGATTTGAGAGCATTTTCAAATCCTCTCTTACTACTCCTGAAGTTAGCTGTAGAAAGGTACCCAAACTGTTTCCAGTTCCATCATGCTAATACAGTTATTTATACGTCCCCCTTTGTTGTTAAAATAAGGAGGTCATTTCAATCTACAGCTGCACAGCCTGCACATGTTGTCAACATAATCTAACAGTTATAACACTGATAAAAGTTATTAACAAACACAATCATCTAAACTAATAGTTATCTCATTTAAAATGTACAGACAAACAATTGGTTGGTTAGATTAAATTAAACAAAACCATACTGGTGACACAGACTTTTTGAAACTTTAAGTCTACATACTCGACCTGGAAGGCATATTAGCTACTGCAGGCTGTATAACAGTGCATTTATGAGAACAAATTCATGTTATCTCACAACAGCTGATATGTTCACACAAAACTAAGAAGGATAGGAGTGTGTCTTATATGTTCTACGTAGCAAGGTTATACACCACATTGATCTACAAAAATTATATGCCTGTTCAGGGCACAAACATTTGACTTTAGTCCAGGAATCAGGCATATGTTGGTCAGTTTTATTATATTACAAAACTATTTTCATTAAATTGAACTGTAACATATGGGGCACAGTGGGTGGTGAGTTTGTATCTGTACCAGCATTAAAAAAATAGCCAGCATGCACGCCGATCATTACCCACATACTTTCACACAAGCAATTTGTCTTTTTAAACGTAGCATTTAAAAATTTTATTATAATAATACTCACCTTAGTATTTCAGTACTAGATTGCAAATTTTAATTCAAACAAAACTTCAATTCAAACAATATTATAACAGGTACACACCATCCACAAGAGCTAACAGGGCCTATAGGTACTGGTGTGCATACCTCTCGCACATGTATCTTTAGATACAGAGGTGCCTTAAGGGCAGCAACTACTAAACGTACATGGACCCTTATGTTTGAAGAGACAAATGCTTCCTCTGATGGTACCTTTTTTCTTTGGAGTTTTATTGTTTGTTTCCTCTCCACTTGCACCCGGGGAATCTTTACTTTCTTTGGCAGAATCGTCTCCACCCGAATCTGAAGCGTGATTCTGCTGGGACTGTGATTGCCTATCAGGGTACTCACTGATTGAACTCTTTGGCGTAGTCTTCCTCGGGGTTGTAGCATTCTGTTAAATATACAGTTTGGTATAAAGTACAATTCAAAGGCTCCAGAATCAAATTTGCAGATATTGGTATTACTAAAGCCTTGTTCGCTTGGAACAAATAATCGCGATTAAACTCACTTGCAAGATTAATCCACCATTTTTTCCATCGTACAAACTCTTGCGAGAATAATTATGAAAGATAAATCTCTCATTTTTAATCCACCAAAAGGAGGCAGATTGAAACTAAAAATCGAGATTATTTGTGCCATGCGAACGGTGGATAATTTATCATGAAAGATAGCATGCTCAGTGCTGCTTTGCCAACCGTCTCTTCTGGTATATGAGGTGGACACAGGTACAGGCTACCCTTAAAAATGTTTTGTTTGCTGTTGCCGACCGATACATGAAAAAAGCTGCCTTCCCAAATTTTTTTTTTTGCTTTCTAGCAAATTAATTTTTTGTGCTCTAAGATCGTTCTCGATCAAAATCTCGTTTCTTTTTATGAAGCAATGTTAACTTAACCATTAACTAAGCTTTTACCTGCAGCACTTATGATGATGGTGTCATAACTGGCAGTTTCAAATTATTGTTTGGTAGATAACATTAAACTAAACTAAGCTTGGATCGTGAACTCAGTAATAATCATTCTGTAGTCACTAAAGTTATATATATGAATATTCATGGATATATAGTTTTGACTTTACTGGAATTCATGACATTATTATAATGAACATTAGGTACTCTTTCACCTGGTGTAAGTGTGCACTCAAACATTACTTTCAGACTATTTTTATAACTGAATCACAGGAAATATGGGTAATAAATAATGAGTCCAATACAGTTGGCAGTTAGCTGTAGAGAACTATAGTAAGATAAAGAGTCCTTACCTCACTTGGTTTGTCTGTTACCTCGGTAAGAGCTGGCCACTGGGTTGTATCACTGAAGTCACTGGCCTAGAACAGAACAATAGTGAGTACAGGTACAAAACATGTGTGGGTGAACAAAGTCAATCTCTAGACTTGCTTTTGTAGTAAGTACAGGAAAAACCACATATTGTTCATTGATATTCCTTGACAGCATACCTGCCTTACTGTACAAACTAAATGCTGCTAATGAACTATTAAAATGTATAAATGGTATACCTTTGATGATTTTGTCGTCCTTGGACTTGCTTTGATGACCTTAGCTGCCATTGGTGTAGCAGACTCTGTAAATACAACAAATCAAAACATTCTATTAAAAAGGATATGTGGAAACAGATATACCAATAACGGCATGAGCTAAAAATAATGATGTGGGAGACATTTTCAGCCACCAGTGTTTATAAGCTGCTTACCTGTATCAGTTTGAACACCTGGTATTTTTTTTGCTAATTATGCACTGCAAGTTGTGATTTGACACTTGATTTTATTAAGAATACAAATCAGGCATACACTTTAAAAGACATACCTTATTAGAAATCTACAGATTTCATTAAAGGAATAGTTTAAATAATTTTAATCACAAGCATGCTAGAATAGCAACAAATAGCTTACAATGCCCCATAATCAATTTTTAACACATGCTACAATACAGGTGCTTAAAATATAGTTTATTTATAAATCAGTGGTATAGTTCCATTCTGTGTTAGGATTTTACTTTTTTTCCTGTGCCACCATATGGTTACTGATTAGCCCAGTAATAATTTCATAACGCATGTTATAAACCTAGTGTGTGAAATTTCGATAATTTTTTTAGAATACTCATGTCCAAAATCTATAATGTAGATTATTAACTTTAATAATTTATTATAAATGTTATTTCAAGTTTCTGTGGAATTAATATAAAAGCGTATGAAATTAAATATGACAGAATTTTAGAAATAACACACTTCAATATTTTGAAACATGCAAAATTAAACATTTGAAATCGATTATCTTGCAGTGCATACTATGATGTCACCAGTCTGATTAAACAAATAATTACAGTTTACATAACACAAATAAGTTTTATACATAAGGGCACTTAGAAATATGAATTATCAGGAATAGCCAACAGGTAGTTTAGAATGAATGTCAATTTATGTATGCAGTCCATTAAAAAAATCAATATCAAAAAAAATTAATCAGAAAACATGCTACCAGTCTAACACATACGAAACTAACATCAAAGCATTCATCAGTTCAAGTTGGAAATAAAAACCAATTCAATTGCAGTATCGTTTCCCAATGTAAATATGCTTGTCATACAAATGAAAATGATTCCAGTTTCAATTTTAGACCCCCCTAACCAGCGTTGACTTGAACCGTTAATGCGCATTCGCGGACCTGTGTCCTACCATTTGAACCCTTTTTCCAGGTTCCGCACTGAAATTCTTGTTACTCAAACCATCATTTCTGACTTGGATTTGTATCATATCAAATATGGTTCGAGTCCACGGAAATCTATTCGTCAGTTTCCATAACAGAGAATGCCGAATCCTTAGAAATTGATCGAATCCCTGAAAATCTGTTCGAGTTCCTGGTAACTTGCGCGAGTCCACGGCCACAGAAATGGCAGTTCGAGCAGCAGGAATTTCGGTGCAAAACCCGAAAAATGGGTTAGAATGATAGGAAATGGGTCCGCGAATGTGGATTGACGGTTCAAGTCCACGCTGGTTTGGTGGGCCGGTATTTCATACAGACAATTAACCTTATTCCACCTCATTGTTTATCACAACATTTTATTATCTAACAACTTGTTTGATTGTTATTGCATGCGAGAATCCAATGCAACATCATGGTACTGTTACAAAATTCTGCATGCCCTCATCCAATGTCAGACAGACATAACATTCTAGACAAACATATGTTGGTAACAACTGGTGGGCAGAGTTTTACACAATAACTTTTCATGCAAAATTACATGTATTAATGGGAATATTTCTACACATAAATTAGACTATAAGACATTCTGTAATTCAACTGGAACTCCACTGGATTACTCCTAGATCTTTCCTCGATTGAATGACACAGTAACAAATTACTCATTCACGTCGCAATACACAAATTTTGCGAAAACTGAGAGCGAGCTGCCTATACGATTTTCTTTTCCGAAATTCATAAATTTTGACCTTGTAACGGAAACGAGAGTTTTTTACCTTAGACCTTACACACCAACCTTTTTGACAAGTGTTCCCATCCCCAGGATACACATTAACTCACTCTTAAACACCATCTTTATCACCGTTCAGTGATCTAGTTTTTGTAAGTGAAGCAATCCCCTCTCATGAAGATGTTTCTTTTCTCATAAACTACCAGCTGGGATACGGCTCAACATACACTTGCCAATATGGTTGTTGTACTTGTGTGTAGTCAGCAGTTACACGTTGCTCATCTTGATTGATCAATTGATGGTAATTTTTATATCTAGATTCAGTAACACCCCCATATTTCCATAATTACAAAACAGACGAATCAAATGAGCTGGAATGTTTATGATTTTGTAGATAATATGAGCATGAATGCACAAAAAGTTGATGTTCTTTTCAACTAAAGATTTCAACAAATTAATGTGGTAACATTTTAAAATACATTTAGGCAACAAATGTTATTAAAGAAGATCACAAGGAGACTACAACAGGGGTAGGTGTCCAAGATAAATGTACAATTAGTCTACTATCACCACTGTACAAACTATCAGTGGTTCAATGTGCGCAGACTAACCGAGTTACTGTCCCACAGTCATGAACGCACAAAATCTTGTGGCACAGATAATATGCTGCCTGAGTGTGGTTCAAATTAGAACTGTCAGTAAAATTATGTCTTAGGACACACAGCTGTTACCTATAGAGATTGTTTCTTTTACAAAGCTACAAGCTAGTGACATTGGGAAATGATTTAATTGACATTCAACCTACTTCAGAGGTATGTAATATAAAGAGGTGTGTAGTTCAACATTTAGTCTGCTGTTGTAATACTATCTACTGGTGTAGTGGAACCTGTATGAATCTGCGGGTTGAAATAGGACCCCTAAGAGTGCTGCACCATTCTCCCCACCAGGAACCAGTGGTGGGCCTCTATCATTGTACTGCTCATCCACTCAGGAACGTGTAATGAACCATACAAAGTGAAACGTTCTACCCATCCCAGGAAACACTGGTAGCACTTCATTTTTTTAAATATTTGTAGAGAAACAGAACTGCCATTCCTTGTCTTTGTAATTTCATTTTTAAAAAGCTAACCTACTTTTAGTAAAAAATTAAGAAATAAACTACATATTACATTAGTTTACCATGAATATTAAACATTATTAAATCTGTACAATTTATGTTTTACATTATACCCACATTAATAGATTTGACAAGTTTGATTAATAAAAATTCGTAAACAATCAAATTAATCTTATATTGACAATTTTCGCGACTGCAAAAATGACTACACAAATAGTAGCACCTGCTACATTACATCTACCATATGGAATTAAAGCAATTTGTGTAACTGAACTTTTATTTCTGCAGTGCTAGCAGTTTTAAAGCAGCTGCCTTGATGATACAAATAGCACTAACTTCGAAACAGACTGCATTCTATGATTTGTTCTGTAATTGTTTTCATTGCAAGTATTCCAATGGATTTTTCTTACTGAAAGCATCACGACTTTTCAAAATTTTAACTGTCCAATTTTTAATGTTCCACATTGATAAAATTTACACAACCAGATGTTAACAAAAATTAAGTCTATGGTTAAATGACTGGAAAATGTACATTTCCAACAGCTGTGCTTCTCTTCAATGTTTCTTGTTAATTTATAAATTAATAATATTATATAACACGCATACAAGTGCATAGAGAATAAGTTTTTATGCATGAAGCACATAACAATTTACACTACGAGTCAAACATGCTTTCTCCCTTGAACATGTCTCAAGGACACTCTTTTTGAGCAAATTTGTGCACCTCAACATTTTTGATTTTAATAGTACCTAAATATAATTCAATGTCACCATAGTGTCCGAAAACAAGCTATCTAACAAAGAAAAATTCAAAAGCCCTGGTGCAATTATTTAGTACTACTTATTAGTAGCAATCACAGACTGGGTTCAGTCTGAATAAAGTTTGTGATATCCCTGCTGTAGTACATTTATTTTCTCCAAACTCTCATTTTGCCTTGAAGTGATGATAAATTGTAATTTTTTCAACTGTGTAACATACATTTAGCCATCTTTAAATAGTAGTAGTTTTGATACAAAATTCCAACTTTATATATTTCTATTTTCATTACTAAAAATGATTAATTTATTAAATAGGACTGTTATAATGATGAAATAAGAGGAAGATTAGAAACAGCAATATATTACAGCCTCATAAAATTAATCACTCTTTAGTCCGCAGACAGGCTAATTAATAACAAACAATGGGGCAAATGTAAAGATTGAATGTACCATCATTACATCATGATGTAACAATCATATTATTACATCATGATTATTACATGTTATATTGTTAAAATAAAGCATTTTAATTTTATATTTCTTCTTCCTGGATACAGCCCCTTTCTGGCAGTTCCATTAATTTTTTTATTCTAAACCTTTGGAACATTGTACCATGACTCGACAGTAAAATATGTTCTGAACAATTACCAAGACGGTCAGTACTTACCCATAACTTCTTCAATCGAATTCACTGGTTGTAGTGCTGTGCTCTCTGCTTTAACAGGCACGTTTTTCTTCCAAGGATCTGAAGGATTCAGTGGCGCAGTAGGAATCATTGGCGCAACAGGGTTCACTGGTGCAACGGGATTCACTGGTGTAACAGGATTCACTGGTGTAACAGGATTCACTGGTGCAACAGAATTCAATGGTGCAACAGGACTTTTGGTAACGTTATTCTTCTTTGCCCATGGGTTTGTTTTAGGCACAGGAGCCTCAACATAAGTTTTATTATCAAATTTCTTAGGTCCCTCGGTTTGTTTTTCAGTGTCTTCCTTTTGTGTATCTTTCACAGAGTTTTTAATTTCTTTCGAGTTTTCCATCTCTCTATTTGAATGCCTACCTTGTCCTCTGTGCCTGTTTTCCTTATTGGCACCTTTTAATTCTGCTTTAGAGGGAGTCCTAGGTTCTTTACTAATAACTGTTTGCCAACCGGCACCATCATCATCACTATGTTGTGAGCATGGTGACTCCGGTCTATTTTCAATGTCGACATGATTTGTGTCGGGAGTTTCATTTTGATTTGCTGGGGTGGCAACTTCAGCTGAAGCCATAGTTCAGTGTAAATACTAAAAATTTTAGTACAACTTAAATTCCCAGGATAAATTAACAGAACATATGTTTCCGTTAGACTGGTAGATTAGTATTGCCTCAAGAGACACAGATGTGCAATTCTTCACCAATTCTTCACAAAAGACACAAAACCTGAATAAGTAATAATGTATACAGTAACAAAAAAAATTAACAAGTTAAATATTTGTAACACATAAAAGTCATTATCTGTAAGTGATAAGAGTAAAATGGGTTATAATTCCGGGGGTCAAAAACAGCTGTACTTTTTGAGATGGGGGTCATCAAGTATTCAATCAAGGTCACGAATTTCCACGTTAGTCTTATGTATTGCATGAATTCTACACTACATCTTTATAAATATTTAATTAATGGCTTTCAGTGATCATATTTACCAATCCTAGATAGTATAATCCCTCCTATACCCCAGACTCCCATTCAATCTGTTTCTCAATGTTATCTGCTCTGACCACGTTGCTGAACTTTCGTCTTAGCAGGCGGAACTGATTATTTATATAGTGATTTTTCTAAGACTGTGAATAGTAAACCGTAATTTCAATAAACCAGTAAAGTCCACATGTTATAGTTACCTTAGAAGCCGTTTGGTTCAGGCATAAAACGTGTGCTTTCTGGTCAACTTAACATTTTTAAACTCTGGCATTACACGAAGCACATGTCGCCATTTGTGGCACACGAAAAGGGACAAACTGCGCATGCGCTAATCCAAAATATTTTCTTACTAGGTGGCAATACATGCTAGCGAAATGGAGCCAACGTGTACGCAGACTGTTTTGTTTAATAAATCATATAATTATTGCGGGCTGTAGGGGGTTTTCGCGATCAGCGAGCATTGTGGTCCGTTAAGTCCGAGCCGCGTGCATACATTGATTCTTAAATGAGAGCTTTTTTTTGCAACGAGCATTTGACATTTTTCTTAGTTATATAGCATTGAGCACCGTGGTGGACCCTACACCGGGGGGGGGGGGTACTCAAGGTTTTTTGAATACGGGGATGTGCCGCGGAACCCAATCCAATTTTTTTAAATATTAGGTAGCTATCCAAATTTTGTGAAGTATAAGGGTAGCTGCAATCCAAAATTTTAAAATATTTGAGTAACAATCCATTTTTACGCAAACTGACTGATACAACCCACATTTCAAAAATCGTTTCATGGATACAAACCTAAATAAAATTTATCCAAATTATTCGCTGTAAGCAGCGGGTAGCAATCCAAATTTTTGAATGTCTTTACGGTAGCAATCCAAAAAAATACAGTATTAATAGAAGTATACAATCCAAATCCCAAAATTTTCAACTGGGCTGCACACCTCCACCAAAAATACACTGAGTACCCCCGGGCCCATACACCCCTCATTATTTGTTCAAAAAGTCACCAGTTCTTTATATCGTGTTTTCATTTAATTACTACTTGCATACGATCGTAGGTTTAAGCACTGTAGGGAATTATGCAGTATTTCTAAAATAAATCAGTCCTAGGGCTCAACCTTCTTTTGGAATAATTCCTAGGGATATTTATTATATGTTATGCCGGGCATTAGCCAAAAAGAGACTAGGATGTATAAAACTCTTGGAATGAGAGCAGTGCTGTTGGTAGAAACAGCGCCTTCACATTTTCCGAGATTTATATCATTATATCCTGCTGTTGGTAGAAACAGCTCCTTCACATTTTCCGAGATTTATATCATTATATCCTGATGTTGCTGCATTCTCCAACTTAGCGCAAACTAAACTGTTAGTTGTCAAAGATGGCAAATTAAAAAAAAAAATATCCTTTTGTAAGTCTCTTTAAATTTATAATCTTTATCTTCTCAATTATTTAAACAAGAGCTGCATCTCACAAGGATAAGGTAAAACTGGTTCATCACCCAACTTCATAACACCCAAATATCATTTGACTAGGACTTGGAATTAACCATAAAGTTACTATTAAAGTGCTATGACAAACAGCTTACAATGCAGTATCAGGAAAATTTCAACATGACATACTATAACAATTTTAAGACACAACAAAAAATTAATGTGACCATTTGTGAGAACAGCATATTTGGCAATAAAGAATATCCAGATATTAAAATTTAAAATCACACACGCACCACTCAAAATACAATAATCTAAGTTTCTTAAACAAAACAAATACAAGCCAATAAAATGACAATAAGCACTATGTACTTGTCATACCATTAACAAACAAATGATAAAAATATCTATTTCAGTCGGACAGTAAGATTATTAACAATTTCTAGCAGGTAAACAATTCGGTTACTACAAAAAGATTCAATTTCAAAAAAAACAAAACAAGAAATAACATTTAGAAGAATTTTTCAAAGTAGCGTCATGTTTCATTGTATTTTTTTCTGTCTAGAGCCTTTCGACAAAAATTGACTCAATTTGAGTTTCTAAATTACACATTAGGCTAAGGTAATGACTTAAACATAATGACTGTTGGTTGGCGAAAAGTGTCTGGCTGCTCTGGCAACAAGAAACAGTAAATTTAAAATTATACTAAATGATCCGAGTACACAATAATGGTTACATTAACAAAACACTGTGTAAGCTAAACTGTATCATGGCTGCATAGGCATGGCTCCATAGGTATGGTTGCATCAAGGGACAAGACACTGTATCATGTCACATCGGTCAGCTGTGATATTTCTGTATTTGTCGGTCAAAAGAATCGATTATGGCCTTCCTGCAATAATAGAAAGTATCTCGAGTTAAACATATACAAAACATCACACAGGTATGATGGTCCAAAGAGCAGCTGCATTATTACTAAATGTCACTACTTTAGACTTGATATTGATGCATATCATTATACCACACATTCCATTTCCTTTTAAGCAGTTTTAAGTATGCAAAGCCAAATGTAGCATCCACGGTAACTGATAAAAAAAACAGTCAAAATTTCCTTAAACTAACAAAGTGTGTTTATATTAAATTCAATACTACCTGAAGACATCTTGTTTAAACACACAGGCAGCCACATGTCCCGAGTCAATGTAGCGCACCTCCGATCCTGGCCATATCTCGTCCAATTTAAGTACACGATCTCGTGGAACATAGGCATCTCCTTTCGCTGCCACAATGATAATCAATTCCGGGTCAAGTGGAACAGAAAAGTTCCCCAAATGAGTGCATTCATCCATAACCCCACGCATAAAGTCTAGCGATTCCTTTTGTAGTGCCGACCCCCGTTTCTTAGCCAAAACAGTTTTTGAGCTTGATGAATTTTGATCGTCTTTCGTTGATTTCTGTTGCCAGTGAAGTAGAGATTTTGCTTTGTACATTAGATTATTATTTTGTGACTTTGTACTATAGGGTCTAGAATTTGGGTCCATATGCCCACCCACTGCAAAGGTATTACTTGGCTGTTCAAACCCTGCACTACCATGCCTAGTAGGTTTTGCGACATGTTCATCAACGTCCTCCTGATCGGATTGAGTAGAAGTTGGCACGATATTCAGATTAGCACCAGTTAAATTATTAATACTTGTGTTACGATTACAAATACTTTCCAATTGTTTCTTCCTTAAAATTTCACTATGATCATCATAAATTTTCTGCATTTCTTCCAAGCTTTCTGGATAAGTCTTAGCAAAGTGCTGACCCATTTGGAAAGCCTGGCTATTGTTCTGTAAAAACAAGTTCACGGTATTAGTTAATTTTTTTCATACTTTAAGAAATGTTTTTGTTCATGAGGATGTTCAAAACTTCATTTAAGAAGATAACAGCGATAACAGTAACGAGCACAATTATGGTGGAATCAATTACACGAATGGCATGTTGAATCACATATTAAGTTGGTCTCAGTGATGTCCAACTCAGAAGTTTTACAACATGTCGACTTACCAGGTCATCTTCCGGTGAATGAACCATTTTGCTTAAATCTCCACTGTAGACACTGTCAGCCATGTACTGTGCCTCTAACACCTTCCATGGAATAGCTTCACTCATGACGCCCTACAGTTGCAAATAAACACGTTTTTACATGTTCTTCTATTGTATACTATACAATGGTACTAAGAAAACTTAATAATTTCCTAGGTGGATCGTATCTCATCCACACCAACAACCAGTTAGTTCTTTCCAAACACTAGGAAACATAGCAGTCCCACAATTCCCAGCATTTTACAACTGATCAATCTCACAATTCACAGCATTTTATTAATGATCAAGCCTTCAATTCATTGCGTGCCAGAGGGATTCACCGACAAATGTGGAGATTGGTGGAATTGGTAGAGTTCAGTACACTGCGTCACCTGGTGCATGCAAAATTTCCCTGAAGCATTTCTCTTCACTCTGGCACAAGTTTTGATCAAAGCTCAGTATTAACATACTGTATACGGTTACCAGTGAATCACAAACAATCAAGAAACTGACTCATTGACACAAGTGCAAATGCAACCGTCAGAGCACAAGACAATGATCAAACACATGCAGAAGCATGTTTAAAACATAATACCCGAAGCTAGCAGCACATGTAGCAACTGGCATAAGCAGTACATGTTATAATTACACAGTAACTTTTAATTACTAGACTTTTACTATTACAACCACATAATATATAAGTCAGGATCTTGAAAGATCATACCTGAGTAAAAACAACAGAAGCAGTACTCCAAGAAAGACACGGTACCAGTGCTAGTGGTTTACACCAGTTAGTCGCTGCCAGGGAAGCCATCTGCAATATACCAAAGCTAGCGATTCCAAAAACAAAGCGAGTTTATAAAGATACCAGTGGCATCCCTTGCAGCAGTTTTTTAATAATAAACATTAACCAGTTAGTTTGCTTCCTCTGTGTAATATACAACAAAAGTTTCATATTTATTAGAATGTACACCAAGCAAACAAAACTATGAACCACTACATTGAGTCACACAGGATGCTCATTCATATGCTTTTCAGGCATTTCTGCTGCTGGCCATTTACAATTTTTTAATTGAAGTTTCAAAAGTATCAAATAATTTTTTGCATTAAAAATGGCCATGGTTTGCATATTAACTATAGGTAAGCAAACTAGCGGTTATGTTACGTGACAACCCTACAGCTCACCTGCGTAAAACACAGTGAGGCAGTTGTCCAAGACAGGCATGGTACTAACGACAATGGTTTATGCCAATTGGTACACGCTGCTGAAGCCATCTGGTGGAAGAAAAACAAAATTCAGGAACATAGCACAGGGCAATTGTACTACTACTACAACTGACCCAAGACTTTTGTAATTAACACAAATTCTTCACAGAATAAATTATCACGCACTGTAGTGTCAACGAAATATTAAAGATTAATTCTTGCCAAATATTTTTTTTATAAAACAGTGTCTTACATGTCCTCCCATTGATATGCCTGTAATACCCAGTGGACCATAGCCCTGTCGCTCACACCAATGAAACAAAGCCAAGGATTCCAACACTAGCGCTCCACCCATTACAAGTAAATCACTGACATTGTGAAGACTAGACCTCCTATGAAAACATTATAAATGTTACTCTGATTAGCAACAACACTTTTCATTTACAGATGGAACATGATATTTTAAGTATTATAGGTATTGAGTGACAAACTGGCATGTTAGAATTAACTACAGAAATACATGCAGCATTTTCAGAGAAGCAAAATAGTTATATAATTGTAGCAAAAGATGCAACAAACTAGTGTCTCTCTTACAGTTGTGATTTGGGTTTCCTCATTCCATAATATGGATTCTCTAGTAATATCGACGCAATTCCTGCCTCTTTGAGCAATGGTCTTGCCAGCAGAGTTCTTCTTCGCCAAAATCCCTGTGCAATAAATTAGCATATACGAATCATTCAAGAAACAATAAGAAATGTCTGCAAAATGCGTAATAGTATAATAAATGTATGCGTATTTAACTTAACACCTTGTGTTCCCGCATGTATCACTCATTCACAACTGGATTTGCAAACAAAGAAATACGACTCTGCGCTTGTCTATTTTAACTAACATTCCCGCGCATATAAAAATTACTCATTCATGAAATCTTCATGTGATGAGCCTGGATCATTGCACATGCGCCACACAAAGTACTTTCGTCATCTTCTTGCATCAGTTACATTACGATCAAGCAATCAGGTAGCTTGAAAGTTGTTGCTGCTGATCATTCATCAAACGTCTGACGTGATAAAATAAAGTTTTCTGATTTTAGTATGTGTGAAATGAAAACAAGACACAAGGTATTGTTTAGAAAAATGTACATTTTATTATATGCTGCTGAATAGGAAACTTGAGGTGTGTGTTATAGACGGGTTATTTCAAAAATCAAAGTTTAAGACTGCGCACTATACATGGTGGCACACTGTACACGGGTAAATATGTTACATTTGCATAATAACAGCAACTACTTCACAATAACCACTTACATGATCCCCTGTGCCTGCCAACTGTAAACAAACAGGCTTAAGCGATTTGGTTTTCCATTTGGTATTCCATTCTTTGGGTAAAATCATCTGAAAACTACAAGTACAAAACAGCCAAATATATTAAAGATAACACAGTGAACCCACACACAAAATAGCCCGATTTGGAAAAAATATATTTTAAAATTCACATCCGAAGAAAGTAAACAAAACAGTTACTCTCAGATACAGTTTCTTACTTCGCCGTTTCCACTTCTTTAGGCATAATTCCAGGAACGTGTTTGGTTAAAGGGGATGTAAAGTGTCCCTCAATGATTCTAACATCATTTACCAGCTGATCCTGAATAACAAATAACAATATTATTAAATCTCACTACCGCATTTAGTTATATTGTTATGACTACACAGAAAATATCATTGCTACAGTTTGCTTCACCAAGAAGAATAAATATACAGGTAATCTATTAAATGATGACGTTAGTAGTTGACAATTATAGTAATCGAAAGATGCCACATTCATGATCAGAGGCTACTGGACACCAGAATGTATTTGTCATATATTAAGGATATTAGAGATACACTGGTGTTACATACCTTATCGATATAAATAGGATAATCCTCTGGTACAAGATGGCGACATGTCTCTCTGTTTGATATGGTTTTACGGAATTCAAATATCCTACAAAGGCAGAAGTATCTTTAGAACAATTGGCGCACCACATACTGGTGTTATAAGAGCAAAGATTGGCAATTGTTAAAAGCCAACAGATAAATGCATGATACATGCCTCTGACAAGCTTTTAGCATTAGCATGAAGCATTGAGAACATATTTACTGAGCTAGTGAATGCCGAGGTTACCCAAGACTGCTCCAATATCATGAAATGTGAATCTTTTTATCAATTTTTGTTGAAAGTAGGATTTGTTATGGCCAAATTTAAAATCCAGAAAAAGAATTTCATACCCGACACTTGAAATTTCCTCTAAAATCTACATGGTGCATTACACATTTTGTCCGCAATGTACATCTCACTCTCATTATACAATACATAGCTGTGACATTTTAGTTTTAACAAAACTGTCTACTAACCGTTTAAGGTTTTCTGGCTGTCCCCATCCTTTCGTGAAGAATTTAGTTAAGAGAAGTTTCCTATAAATTTTATCAAATCTGCTGGACATGCTACTCCAATGCAAAACACCCGGACGTTCGAACAACTTGCTCCAGACAACATCAAGGGCAGCCAGTGATAACTTTGGTAATGTTCAATTTCTTAATTGCTGTAACACCTTCAAGAATTGTTTGATTACCGATTTAATGATAATTTGCTGCTGTGGTACAAGGTACTTAGTGTACCACTACATCAAGTAACTATTAAGGTAAAGAACTATTTGGGTCATACAACGACAATAAGACAAGAGAACTGCTGAATTAGTAGGGGTACTGCTCAATTTTAGATGGGACCTTGCAAGCTTAATTCTCTTTAATTACTATCGACTTGACCTTATCATGTGTCACAGTATAAACAAAGAATTAAAATTGGTGGGTCCACATGGGCGATCAAAAAACTGTGTGAAAGGGATATTTTTTAACCAAGCGCATAACATGAATTGCGCATAAGGGTATATATTTAGGTAAATATTGGCAAATACGGTGTTCTTCATAAAATGTAGATCTGCCAAATGGTATCTTTTTCACCATCGGCAGATACACAGATGCATATTAAAAAAAATATAGTTTTTCCCATCAGATGCAAAAAATTAAAGCAGCTTAATCAGTGCGACAACATGTTTTATACTCATTTAGTAGTTCTCTCATTTTTAGTTTTACTGTCAGAATGAGGTCCGATCTGCTAGGCATATAGCCATATAATATGGCATATAGATATAGGATTTATCACAGTCAGCTGGCTAGAAAGTTGTTATATTGTTAAATAAATAAATATTAATATAGTATCTAATGGAATATACTATAGTATCCAATGGGATACACTATCACTGCATCCTAGGTAGTCATTATTAGAGTACCTAGGATGCAGTGATAGTGTATCCAATTGGATACTATAGTATATTCCATTAGATACTATATTAATATTTATTTATTTAACTAATATAACAACTTTTTGAGCCAGCTGACTGTGGGATTTATACTTTTTAAACCTCAAAAAGTGCAAGTCTTCGAAGGGGGTTCTTTTTCAGCAAACTAAACGTGTTTAGATTTTTTTTAAAACCTATGTTCGCACATGTGGACCAAACCTTTACACAAATAACTCCCCGGGGCATTGATCTCAGGGACACGCACACAGTCACGTACGTAATTCCACTTTCAAAGTTTCAGGATTCGACATTTGTTTCCGATTGGAGTTTGTAAATCTTAGAATTCAAAAACGTTCATTAAGATTTATATTCTAGTTATTTTCGACAGCATTCTCAAATCTTACGGAGTGTTCACATTTTGTCATATGGAACATAAAACAACAGAAGTGAGAAACTTCTGTAGATTACATGTTGCCAAACTCACCGGTCTCCTTCCATGTTGAATCTCGCGAGTGTCACGTTGTTGCGTATTTGTTTTGTATAAATTTAATGATATTGATAATCATTCGCGGTCTGAAGTTTCACAAAATGCGTAAATTATAAGATGTCCGTAATCTTGTCAAACGAAACAACAAACCGCCCA
This sequence comes from Phoronis ovalis, assembly GCA_028565635.1. Taxonomy (NCBI): domain Eukaryota; kingdom Metazoa; phylum Phoronida; family Phoronidae; genus Phoronis; species Phoronis ovalis. Next base: position 1,749 of record JAOXYB010016631.1, on the reverse strand, counting down.
CAGAAGATATCTGAAAAGCATTCTTTGCAACTTGCACAATAAATCACGTGGACAGTGCGAGAAATATAAAATAGGTCAAATTTCACCACGTTATGACACTAAAATCCCAGTTAACGAAACTAAATAACAACTTGCGAATGTAACGATCAAGTTACCACATTTGTTCTAAGATTTATAGCGCACACCATGCTACAACCAATAAAGCATATTCTTGACAAAACTAGAATCGTTTTGGCTAGTTCATCACCGAGAAGAAAGGAAATTCTTGGAAAAGTCGTAAGTTTCATTTGCCTCCTTAACTCTGAAGAACTGCATTCATTATTTATATTTACTAAATTAGGGTATTTTCGCCTCTAAAAACAGAAATCCTTGTAACCAATTTTATATTCGGGGGATTCTGAAATCACTCGTTTATTTTTAAATTTTTCGATCTAGTTAATTTAATAAACATTTAATAAGTAATCAGCAAAGACCTTCAACATGAACATTTTAAAGATGTTTTAAATTAACTGGAGAAATATACCATTCACGATTATACTGCAGATATACTTAGAACTGGGATATATATATATATATATAGCTTAAAAGTGCATAAAAGCATAAAAATCCTTAGAACTGTTTAATATGTTTTTCAGGGAATAAATTTTGAGATCATCCCTTCAACATTTGAAGAGAACCTAGACCACTCCCTTTTTGACACTCCATATGAATATGCAACAGAAACTGCAAAGCACAAGGCATTGGATGTCATGAAACAAATTAGCTGTGAAAGAGTGAGATGTTTCACTGAATTATAGATACAGGCATCATTGCATTTCAAAAATCGACATTGAGTCAAATTTAAAATGGAAATTGGGACTTCAAAACATTGAATGTATATCACAAATGTATGTACATCTCACAGCTGTCAAACATCTTTCAGGACTATGAGACTCCTGTTATTTTAGATTGTGTGTAACCAATGTTTTCCAAAAAAAAATTGTCCAAACTGAAATTGCTCAGTCTGCTGGTAAAAACTTGGAACTCGACAGTTGTGACATCTGTGACTAACAGAAACATTTTTACTGTTATCAGTGTGCAACCTATGCTGTGGAGTCGGGTGGAGTCAAACTGAATACTTGCACTCCTCAACATCCTCTTACTAAGATTTTGATATGACTGGTAACTTTCTCTCATAGATACTGTTACTTGTTTTGGGATAAAAACCAGAGGTTGCCAACTGAAGAAAATCTGAAAAGTATTGAAGTTAAAATGTTTTTCATTTAAATTTCTGTTAGAAATTAAATTAGCAAGCGCTTTCGAACAACATTGAAACAAAAATAGTTTTAGTTTACTAGTGCATGGTCTTACTAATGCTATGTTCATAGTTGTTCATTTCTTTTTCAGACATCGCCAACTATTGTTATTGCATCAGATACAGTTGTAGCACTGGACGGAAAATTTTATGAGAAACCAAAAGATAAAACAGATGCTGTCCGGATGCTAACAGAGTTAGTAGTTAAAAGTATAAATTAAAAATCATAGTCTGTGATATTAAACAAACATTTTTCAATTAATTATTTCTGATAAAAACATGTTAAGACTTTTAATGGTCTGGAAAATTTTTATTCTTAAGTTATATTAGACCCTGACTGCTAAATATTAAAGGGCTATAAGACCCTTTCTAATTGTGTTTTTGCTGTTTATCCTATCTATAGGATACACAGCATTGGTATCGTCTTTCACGTGATAATTTTCAATATTGTTTAT